>JAKSZT010054030.1:1539852-1575366 GCA_026826555.1 Tolypeutes matacus | reverse complement strand
AGAGAGAGAGAGAGAGAGAGAGAGAGAGAGAGAGAGAGAGAGAGAGATATGATAGGTAGATAGAATGATAATGGCAAAGGTGGTGAAATTTTCAAATTGTTGTCTGGGGAGAGGTGGGTATGTTATTTGTATGGGTTTACATTATTTTTGCAACTGTCCTGTTGCAAAATAATTTGTAAGTTTGAAATTATTTCAAAATCAAATTTAAAAAAAATGAAGAAAATACGGTCCCAGTTTTTCAAAGCTTTGAAAGCTGGATGGTTTTTCGGGGAGTGGGGTGGGGAGAAGAGGCAGGAGTGACAAGTACTATTCAGGGACAAATATGAGGCATGACTCCTCTCCACGGGTTCTGAGACAGGTGTCTAGACAGATAAAGGCCAGGGGGCCGAGGCCATGTGAGCCGTCCCACTGGCAAGCTGGAAGGCAGCTTTGAAGAGATGGGAGAGCCGGAGAAAGGCACCTGCCCCGTGAGAAGTGCTCGGTGATCACCCCAGTGGACGGTGATTTTGAGGGTGAGCTGTGTTTACAAACAAAACAGAAATGAATAGGTTGGTGGCATTATATTTTGAGTGCCCTTGGAATTAAATGAATTACGTTGATGCAGTTGGGGTTGGGGTGGAGAGGCTGAGGGCTGGTGCCTCAGGCACTGGTCCTAGGAGCCTGAGGACAGAGAACAGTCACAGGCCATCCAAGGGTCAGGACAGTATCTGGCTCACCCTGTCTCCAGCGATGCACAGTGGAATAGATGGTGTGACACGGAGCCAACAATGCTTCTTCCTTAGCCTGAAAGCTGAAATGGAAAAAATGGGACTTCTTCAAAAATTAAAACCAACCCTGTGGTTAGAGCATTTTATATGAATAGCTGGGAGAGGGGTGGTTGTTTGGTGCCCACGGTCCCAGACACTGGACTAGTTGCATATTGGCACCAGCGTCTTCCTCAACACGGTGTCCTCCTGGCAGCCTCGTATCGGGTGACATGGAAAGCAGGTGCTTTCCACTGGGGAATGGAGGAGTGGACTCTGCAGGAGGCAAAAGCGGCCATTTCAGCTGCCTGGCCTCGAGGACCTTTAAGCCCAGATCTCCAGTCAAGCTGCAGGTGTCTGACACCCAGACCCTCACTCCCCACCCCCTTCGACTAGTGCCTCTGGCAGGAGGAGGGAGCAACAGGACATCCCAGACCCCCGGGGTTTGGGGCCAAGATGCTCCCAGATGCAGCCCAGCACTATACCCCTTTGAGGCAGCTTCTGGTGGGCTATTGGGCCTTGGCAGAAACGGAAACGATCACTGAGAGCTCCCAGGTCTTCCTGAGGCCAGAAATCCCCATCCCATCCTGGGATCCTGGGACATCAAAGCACTCACCCAGGCCACGCCCAGCATCAGAACATCATTAAAGGGACGTGGCATGCTCCAGACTGTGCTTGTCTGGGCCCCCTGGGAGTGATATGCCTGCATGAGTGGGTGGCGGGGCACCCTGCAGCAATGGCCCTGTTGCAACACCAGAGGAGGGCCCTTTCCTCCTTGCCACGGCATCCTGGGGACCTGACTCAAGGATGCGCCATCAGATGCTCAGTGCTGGTCCACTGCTGGACCAGCCAAGCTGTCGCCACCCGGCATTCACTGGGTAGCAGCGGCCACTTCCCTGCCTGAGCAGACTATATCCCGTCTCTGGCCCTGGAAAAACTGCTCAATGGGCTGGACTGTGAGCCGTCCTCTTACCCTGGAGCACTTGGACCTAAGCACCCCCATGCACCTGTTTACTGCCTCATGGACCATCACCAGTGGCTCAGCAGGCTGGTTTGGTTCATGGAAGGAACTTGACTGGAGACTCAAAGGTTCCCCAGTGTGGGAAACACCTGGTGCCCTGGAAAGGCACCGTCTGTGTCACCCACACTTATGACCATGAACATCGTTGGAGTGACCTACTCGATCAAGGATGCACCGAGCTGCTTTTCACACCTGAAGGGGCTGGAGATCCTCCTGGGAGAGGCCGAGGAGCCCTGCCTGGAGGACAAGGATAACGATACCGTGAAATAGCTGAACTTCCCACGGCTGCTTCTGCCGCTGGCTGGATCCACCACTGAACCGGACAAGGAAATTCCACCACCATGAAATGAGGGAATTGGAGGGGCTTCCACATCACCACCACCCACAGGCATTCGGCATTGTGCAGGACTTTAATGGCCGCCTGAAAAAGAAGCTTCAACATCTACATCCTCAACTCTCTTTACTGGATGGACCGTCTGCCTTTCTTGGGCCCTCTGGAAGCTGAACTCTGCAGTTCTCCGGAAGGGAAACACGGTCTATCCCACTTCCTAGCAAACGGGACAAGGGTGAGCGAGGAACCCAGGCTTTGCTCACATCTACCCTTGCACACATCAGGATGAGGACTGGCCCCACAAGGGGGAACTAGGAAACACTACTTGGGACTCTCTTTTCCAGCTGCCTTCAGGGAACCATCCTGCTTTTTACCCCATTACACCCTCCCCACAATTCCCAGGATGGCAGGTTAGGGCCACCGGGTGGGGCGGTGGAATGACGGAAGTGGGCCTAGAAGTGCCTAACGCACATAGGGTGACACTCCGGTGGGCTGTGCCCGTAGGTCCACATACATGCATGACACACACACTGGAGGTTAGTGGGCCATGTGATGCCTACCCGTGTGGGCTGCCAGGCCCTTTGGGAATAGTGAGGGAACACCTTTGAGGGTCCTGACAACTCCCACCTACCAGGAAGGATGGAACGGGCTGGGAAATATGGGTAAGACACTCAATGTAAAAGGGGTGAGATTATAGCTCAGGGCAAGGGGCAGACAGACTGGGTGGTTAAGCTACTGCAAGCAGGCTGAGAAAAGTGGCTCCACAGGAAGTGGTGGCACAACCCCCCTGTCCGGACAACACCTTCATCCTGCTGAGTTGGGCCATCGCAGTGGCTGGGAACCTGACCCACCATCTAACCCCTCAGTCTCTCTCCTCTTTGCCGAGTCTGCATTGACACTCAGAGCTGACTCTTTCTGCCTCACATTTGAACCAACACCAGCAAGTCTTTCATTTATGCCCTGTGACAAAGATAACGGCACAGCCAATGGCCGTGCACTCTTCTCCATACCCCTGGACAACCTGCTGAGATGCAGCCACTCCCGATGTAATGAAGTGGGCAAATGGCCCAGCCATCTTGCCAATTTAGCATCTCTAGCAAAGCATGATTTGCCAGGAGGGGCCCATGAATCTGCAACCGCCCCCTTCAGGTAGCTCATTCTGGCCCTGGCTGCAAGTAAGCACCAAAGAACACATGACGTGCACTTGTAAGCCACCTTGGCTGCCACAGCTGAGTTCACGGCATGAGCCCCTCAGGCTCAGCAAAAATCACTGGACTCTGGCCAGAGTAGCGCTTGATAAGCCTTAGACGTCCTCCTGGCCCAACAAGGAGGTGCATGTGCTATTGCTAACCCTACCTGTACGTGGCTAATACCACTGGCTGTGCAGTGTACAAGCAGATCCTATGTGGGACCTCTTCAGCTGGCTCCCAGGGGGTAGCGGGACATGGGAGCAACCATAACTCCAGACAGGCCTCATTACCCCTGGCATCACAGCATGCAGAGGTGAAGCCCTCCTAACCTGCTGCAGCCGCTGGAGTTCCCAAACCTTCAGTGTCAAAGCTGTTGAGAGTCACAGGATGGTAGGCCCGACCCATCTCTGCCTTTGTGTCTGAAGAGGGAAGGGGGGCTTATGTTGTCGAAGCAAATGCTGAAGAGTAGGCTAGGCCTGGTTCCCGACTCTTGGGGAAGTCACGGACATATCTACTGGCCATTGGCCAGCTCTGTCCTACCCCTGCCTCCTTTTCTTTTGTCTCAGTCTGTTTCCATTCCACGGCCCAGGATGGCAGGTCTAATGAAAAGGCCTGACCAGACCTTGAATCCGGAAAATGGGAAGAAGCAGTCCAAGCTGCCTATCAGGCCGGGAACTCTCAGAGGCAGGGGCCCCTTCCCCTGGGTGGATATAACACTTCACACGCAAACAGCACAGGGTCTCCTCTTCCTGACCCAACGCAGGGCACACAGAGCTGCCACCCACCAGCCCTGACCCGAGCAATTTGGCCTCCCCAGAAGACCGGCCACAATGGGATCTCTTCTGCTCTCTGGGACTCTGTGCTGGGTAAGTAATAAAGTGGTCACTTGCTGGAAGTTTCTGTCATGCCTGAGCCTCTGTTCCCACAATGTACCATGTAGCAACTCGCTCCAAAGGAAGGAAGCTGCAAACACACACACACGACCACAGATATAACACTGCCATCCAGCTGCCCCACCAACTGGCCAAGGGGCACAATCCTCAAGTATCCTTTCTTGTTAAAAAGATGATAAAATGAGAGGACTAAGTGTTAAGGCAGTAATTTATTAAAATCCATTTCTAGAGTGTTTTACAAACAAAAAAATGTACAGAGTCTTCAACATTCAGCAATCAACTCTATTCTCAGGAGTACTTCGTGAGAAGACAGAATTCTTTACCCTCCCCCCCCCCAGTAAGACACCTCTGTCGATAGCCCTCAAACGATACCTCTAAGTACGCCACCTCTTATAAGAACAATCCGTTTAGGACCCAAGGCAGCCCCCAAAACCTCTGCAGAGAGCGACCAGATGCTAGCAGAGAACTTTCCCGAGATGCAATGCCTCCTGACAGAGGTGTAGTGCAAGAAAAGATACGCAGAATGCTGCTGCTCCCGAGGAGCGGGCTGCCCCTGGCAGATAGCCCTAGCTGCGGAGCGTGGCCAGCCGGGACTGCATGGCCTCCAGGGCCTCCTCCTCCTCCTCCTCCTCGTCTTCCGAGGCGGCCATTGCTCCTGGAGGCTCGGGCTCCGGAAGGGCGTCTGTCACTTTACTGGGTGCTTTGCCCAGTGCCCCTGAAAAGAAACAGCAGACAAATGAACAAAACATCGGCTTCAGGAAGTAGCCCTGAATCCATATCCCTACATTTCACACCTGGACCAATCAGCAAAGAGACAGAAAAGGGGCAATAAAAGAAGCCATTTGGGGGTTTGGCTCACTATGGCAAATGTGCAAACACCAACTCGTAAGGATACCAAAATCATCATAAGTACAAAGATTTTGATTTTAAGAATCTTGGTTTTAAAGTGCCTGACCTAAGTTCCTAAACCCTACTGAAAACTTAATTTTCTAGATTCATGAAAATGTTAAATCTTTTCTCCATGTGAAACTAAATTGTTTCTAAATTCTTCACAATTTTTTACTCAACTATTCTTTTCCTGAACTTAAATTAAAAAATATTAATCCTATCAGTTTTATTTTTTATTAAACATAAAACCCAGAAAATCCAGAAGTGAAAGAAAATTTTAATACTCATTAACCATCACTCAAAGATAATTACTATTGACATTTTTATTTATCCCTCTTTCAGACATGTTTTACGCAAGTGTATTTCTGTAAAGAAAGGCTTTTTTCCCCTGCATATTTTGAACATCTTTCCATGTCAATGAATATATTTCTACATCATCTATCACAGCTAGATAGTATTCCATTAAAATAGAGATACTATAATTGATTCGACCAATATTCTATTTTTAGGCATGCAGTTTGTCTCAAACTTCTAATATCATAAATCATGTTACCGGACCCTCCTTGAGTTAAACCATTCAGCACATCCATAATTATTTCATTAGAGTGAATGCCCAGAGGTGGTTCTGCTAGGTCACTATTGCCAGAGTGCTTTCAACAGAGTCTGTCCCAATTTAAACTCCCATGCAGTATATGAGAGCAAATGCCAAAAACCTCTAGGAATTAAAAACATTCTTTATCTTTTTGTATGTGTGTTTAAGATAGTTTAGACGTCATGCTTTTTAAGGAAACAGCTTGCCTAATCTAAAATAAAAAATGTAGAAGTGAGGGAGGCAGGGCCTAAAGGAAGAGCAGCCAGGCCACCCAGTGGCTGTGGGAGGAGGCGCCAAACTGGGAGGAGCCTGGAGTTCACGGTCATACCTGCTGTGATTTCAAACAGAATCTTGTCAATTTCCATTTCTGCTGCTTCTTCCATTTCTTCCTGGTCGTCCATGCTTTCAAAGGTGTCCTCTAACATCTCTTCTATGATCCCAGCCTAAGCATAGAATAAACAACGTCACTGCCCTCAGCTGTTAAATCTGTGTCAAGACACCACAAAGGCTCTGGCACCGACCAAACTCCCACCTCTCACGAGAACTGCCCACCCTTTCCAGGGCTGACAGGCAAGGTAGCTGGGCAAGAGCAGCCCAGGCTGCTGCCCCCTCTGCAGAGGCTGAGGCCAAAATGGCTTCCCAAACTGAGCCCCAAGGCTAGTGAGGGCTACTGTGGTTCCCATAAGGGTTGTACTTGAGGAAGCTGCTGGCAGATGAGCTGTCCTGGGAAGCAAATGCCCTGACATTGCAAATATCACCTGCGGAGGCAGGAGCTGAAGCATGGTGTGAAAGCTGGTTGCAGCCGTACTAGACACTGTGGTCACAGATGCCAAAGGCAGGGCGGGAAGGCCGAGAAAGGCCTGAAGAGGGCTCAGGCATAACCAGGGTGCAGCCGCCCATGGCCTGGTGTCAGGTCCAGGCCTGGTGTCAGGCCCAGGCCTGGGTGAGGCTGAAAGCAAGCTCCTGTCTGGATCACTGAGGTAGCGTCTTGGATACCTTGACCTGGGAAAATGAGAGCTCTGCAAAGGGCATGGGGCCAGTCCAGCAGTCCGGCAAGGATCGATCAATCCACTGCACCTGCTCACTCACTCCTGCGTGGTACCCTGGCCCGGTGGCCTGCAGCGCCAGCCAGGCAGCAGGCTTTGTGCTCGTGGTAACAGGGCACCACTGGGGCAGGGGGTGGGGGCATGAGGAAACTGCTCGGGCTTCTGAGGAGCTGCCAGGAGGGGGACCCTGGCTTACTTGCCCCCCGTTTGTACCCAGAGAACTGGTGAGTCAAGGTGCCGGGCGCCACACGCTCCCCTGCTCTCCACCAGGGTAAGGCTCTCTCTCTCTCCATGCTGATGGGCTCAGCCTAAAGCAACCCCCGTGACCTGCCTGCCTCTCGGCAACCAGACCACTGACATGACTGGCAGGAATCTGGCTAGTATCACGTGCTGCCCATTCACAGAACTCTTTCTAACCCAGAAAATGAACAGGTAAAGAAATTCACATTACTGGTCACCCAGGTCTGCAGAGCCGGAGCTGTCATGAAAGGGGCTTGATAATCACTTGCTAAGTGAAGCGAGGCCCACCATGTCCTGACCGTAAGAGCCCTTCACGACCCGGAGGAAGAAGCTGCTGCTAGTCATCTGTTCAGCCCATCGGCAACCATTCCTCAGCACCTGCTGTGCGCCGCCCACCAGACCAGGAATGGGGAGAAGGGAAATGACCAAGAAAGACCCCGGCCCTGCCCTCATGAAGCCGGCCCTGCGGGAGCCGTGGTACATGCCTGGGTGGCGTCCTTGATGCAGTCATTAAATACGACCCCACCACATGAGGCCTTTTAATATTCAGAAACCGCTGTGAAAAAGACCCCAGATTCTAAGAAAGGTTTCCCCTCAGAGCCCGGGGGTTACAGCTGTAGCCCGGGGGTTACAGCTGGAAGCAGCAGGCCTGAAGTCACTGCAGGAATCACCTACACCCAGTTTTAGATGGAGAGTCAGCTTCAACCTGAGGAGGAGACGCAACACGACACTTTGAAAGGACATCCGCTACCTCCCTGGCTCCCCACTCACTGCTACCACCCAAGGATCTCTCAGTCCAAACACCTGGGCCCTGAGCTTTTTTTTTTTTGAGATACCGGGGGCCGGGGACTGAACCTGAGACCTTGTATGTGGAAAGCTGGCGCTCAACCACTGAGCCACCTCAGCTTCCCTGAGTTGGTTTTTTCATTTGTTTTGCTTGCTTGTTTGTTTTTTAGGAGGCACCGGGATCCAAACCTGGGACCTCCCGTGTGGGAGGCAGGTGCTCAAGTGCTTGAGCCACATCCACTCCCCTGGGCTGCTTCCTACCTACCTAACCTGGAGCAAGCTACCTGCGGCTCTAGGACTTGTTTCTGCCAGTGGACAAGATGGGTAAAGATACCTAGCCCGCAGGGCTGCCAGGAGGACTTGATGGGGCAGTGTGCATGGGGTACCAGTGGCTGGCAGGTGGTATTTGGGAGCTTTCTATTTGGTTCTCTGTCTCCCCATCTTTTAGTCTAGAACACAGTTCAGCAAACTATGGCAAGTGGGCCACATCTGGTCTGCTGCTTGTTTGTGTAAATAAAGTTTTATTGTAACAGCCATGCCCATCTATTTATGTATTTCCCATGGCTGCTTTGAGGCAGCAAAGGCAGAGGTGAGTAGTTACCAGCAATGTATGGCCGCAAAGCCTAGGATACACTTATTACCTGGCCCTTTAGTGGAAACGTATGCCAAACCCTGGACTAAAAGGACATTTCTCACCAGCTTCACTACCATCCCCTGTAGCAGCCAGAGGAAGCTCCTCAAAAGGACAGGTTCAAGTCCCAGCCTGTGGCTGGGAGCACATTTCTAAGTAGGATCTTTGGAGATTCTATTGGTTGAGATGATGAAGCCACAATGAATCAGGGTGGGCTGTAGTCCAATATGAATGGAGTCCTCACAAGCGGAGAGAATTTGGACACAGTGAGGAGAAAGACGGAGAGAGACGGCCAGATGACGGAGGCAGAGACTGGGTTATGGATTGTCAGCAAGCCACCGCCAGAACGCTGCAGAAGTCAGAGAAAGCACAGCCCTGTCGATATCTTGACTTTCTGCCTCCAAAACTCTGAGACCATACATTTCTGTTGTTTAAGCCAATTAATACCAGTCTGGTATATGTTACAGCAGCCCTGGCCAACCAGGACACTGGGTTTCTTTCCACCTCCTTGCACAGGCTGGAGCCCACAAACCCCATCTCCCCACACTCCAGAGGGCTGCTCTCTGGATCCCCCACATCCCCTAGAGCTCTGGGTATACATTCTTGCTTGTTCTAAGGAGCACTCTGGACCCAGCCTCTGCCATGCTCAGATCACACAGGTTCAATGCAGGTTCACAGCTGTTCCTCTGACCTCAATATTACTGCTCCAGCAGCAGAGGTGTGTCCATTCCCACCCCGCCCCCAGCTCTAACCCTGGCCACTTGCTGGGGTGACTCCCTGTGCTTGGGAAGGGGATGCAGGCTCACTTTCATCATCTCTTTGGACAGTTCCCGCATGGTGGCCTGGATTTCTGGGATCTTCACCAGACTCTGCATGGCTTTCATCACTTCTGTGCTCTTCTGCAGGGAACCGGCCACTCGCAGCACCGCTGAAAGGGAAAGGGTAGAATCAAGATGGTTCGACAGGATGAAAAGACAGCCAGCCCTCATCCAACCCATTCCAATAAAGGGGCAGTAGCAGGTGGCTTAGACACATCACTGTGCTAGTGGGCCAAGGGGGTGGCTTTCCTAAATTTGGGCTACCTGGTTACTTCTGGTGTGCCTTCTGAGTGCACACATCACCTGGCCGGCCTGGGAGCAGCCTACAGCCTTGCAGCAAGTCGCAAATGGGGGAAATAGCTCTAGACTTCGGCAGGGCCGCCCTGGAAAACAGAAGGCTGTAGGCCACCCAAGTAGTGCTTCCTACATCAGACTCTAGAGAGCGGCTCTTCTGGGAGGAACTTGTCACGGGTCCTCAGCAAAATGAGAGAAATCAGGAAAGTTGAAGGGAGAATGTGTGCGTCAGTGCACGGAGGTCAATAGTTCCTTTCTAATGGTTCCTGAAGCACGCTACTAACTTCTTTACAGGAAAGCATGGCCTTAGCAGCTAGTAACCCTCCAAATCTGTTTTGAAATGAGATGTAAAGTTCTCAGAATTGCTATACCCAAACTAGCACACAGACTTCCTCTAGTATTGCAGTGCCAGGCTGTGGGGGCTTGACCTGTACTCCAGTTGCACATGTTCTTGGTCTTGGTCCACTTTCTGGTGGGTGTGGACCCACTGCAAATAGGATTTCTTCAAGACGCTGCTTCAGTTAAGGTGTGGCCCCACTGAATCAGGTTAGCCTTTAATTAGGATTTCTGTTTGAAATCACAGGGAGGAGAAACCACAGGGAACAGCCACAAGTTGGAAGTCAACGTAATCCAGAAGAAAAAGAAGATGCCGCCTTGTGCATTGCCATGTGATAGCAAAGCCAAGGAACCCCACAGATGGCTGGCCAGCCAGAAGATTCCAGACCTGGAGGAGCAAGCCTTCTAGGCTCTGAAACCGTGTGCCAATAAATAGGTCATTAAGCCCACTCATTGTATGGTATTTGTTTTAGCAGCAGGGAAACTAAGACACAGGCTAAACCCTTATGATTTTACCTCACTCTGAATCTAGAACTCTAGGAAGCTTTCACATCTAAAAGATCACAAGTGGCAAGGAAACAGGAAAGGTCAGGGGAATGCCTGAGTGACATATGTAGCATTTTGTGGTTTTTCTAAGGACTAGATGCATGAAAATACTTAATTTCTCTTAACATTGGAAAGGGAAAGTAAAACAGTGACCTACTTAATATTAGTTTAATTACAGAGGAAGTGTCAAAATCTATATGACATAAAGGTCCTGCCCTGATCAAGATGGTGGAGTAAGGAGCTTCAGTGCTCCATCTTCCAAGAGAATTTTTGAACAATCAGCAAGAACTGGCAGAAACAGCTTTCTCAAAGCTCCAGAAGACAAAAGGATTGCAGTGACAGGGCAAGTGCTTAATCAAGAAAAAAGCAAGTTAAAAGCAGTAGGATCTCGGGATATCCGCTTGGCCCCACCCCCATCCCCTTACTGGCACAGCAGAGCTGGACTGTGCTCCCAGTGTGTGTTTTGGTCCTAGAGGGAGCAGAGCAATAACCTTTGTGCATGTACAAGGATACATGTATACCTGGTACAATCTGTCTGGGCAGCCTGAAGGACTGAACCAGGACATGCTTCACGGGCTCGAAGTTCCAGAGCATGTCCCGTGCCTAAATACAGCTCACAGAACGCTCCTACGGAACACTGCAGAACAGTTAACATCCCAGCCACCTGGGGCATAGGAGTGCCAGACAGGGACATATGGTGTAGCACCAGGAACCACAAAGAAACACTGTTTCCTGGGACATTCATATGTATGTAAAGGGGGGAATTCCTAGGGCCATATGTCCAAGATAAGACACATGTGCAGAAATGATCTTGGAGTCTCTATGCTTTTGTCTTGGGCTGCTCTCTAAACTCACTGTAAGGCTAAGTGCTGGAAGAAGAGAATAACACTTTGGATACTCTACAAAGACTGAGAAAGTTGTTTATTAAAAAAAAAAAAAAAAAAAAAAAAATTTTTTTTTCCCCACCTCCTTTCATTCAAGGAAACCTCTATCATAACACTAGCTGAATTCAAGCTTAAGGGAAAAAACACCTCAGTGTCTAAATTCCAGTGAAAACACCTTAAAATATCAAAATGTCCAGGTTGCAAAAAAAGATTACAAAACATACAAAGAAATAGGAAGCAATGGCCCAGGCAGAGGAGAAGATTATAAAGCATTTGAAACCATCAGTGAGGAAGACCAGACCTGGGAAATACCAGACAAAGACTTTTAAAAAATGGTCCTTAATGTGCCCAAAGAGCTATAGAAAATAAGGACAGAGAACTAAAGGGCATTAGGAAAACAAAAGATGAACAAAAAGAAAATAGCATGGGAAGAGGCTGTGGCTCAATCAGTAGGGCTCCCGTTTACCATATGGGAGGCCCCGGGTTTGGTTCCCGGGGCCTCCTGGTGAAGGCAAGCCTGCCCGCACGGCGTGGTTAGCTGACCCAGCAAGCACAAGCAGCAAGGGGGGATAAATGAATAAATAAATAAAATCTTAAAAAAAAAAAAAAAGAAAATAGCAATAAAGAGACAGAAATTATGAGAAGGAACGAAATAGAGCTGAAGACCACAGTAAAGAAATAAAAATTCCCCAGAGAGGTTCAACAGCAGATATGAATGGGCAAAAGAATGAATCAGTGAACATGAAGTAAGACTATTGAAATCATTCAGTTCGAGGAGCAGAAAGAAAAAAAAAAAAAAAAACAATGAAGAAAAGCAAACAGAGCCTGCAGAACCTGTGGGACACTTATCAAGTCTAACCATATATGCACTGTTGGAGTCCCAAAAGTAGGAGAAAGGCGGAAAGGGCCAGATAATTATTTTTTGTAAATGGCTGAAAACTCCCCAAATGTAACAAAAAAAACCCAAGCATATATACATTCAAGATGCTCAATGAAGTCCAAACAGGATAATCCAAATAGACACACACCATGACATATAATCAAACTGTTGATAAAGAGAGAGTTCTGAAAGCCGCAAGAGAAACAACATGTCACATACAAGGGAGCTTCAATAAAATTAAATGGTGATTTCTCATCAGAAACCATGGAGGCAAGAAGGCAGTGGGATGATATATTTTAAAGTCCTGAAAGGAAAAAACTGCCAACTAAAAATTGTGTATCTGGCAAAACTAACTTTAAAAAATGAGAAAGAGATTAAGATGTTCCCAGACAAACAAAAGCTGAGGAAGTCTGTCACCACCAGACCAGCCCTACAAGAGATGCTAAAGGGAGTTCTTCAAGTTAAAAGGAAAGAACACTAGAACATTATATCAAAGCCAAATGAAGAAATAAAGATCTTGAGTAACAGTAACTACATGGGTAAATATAAAAGCTGGTACAAATGTATTTTTTATTTGTAATTTCACTTTTTACTTCTTAAAGGATTTAAAAGGCAAATGCATAAAAAGTAATGATAAATCAGTAGTTTTGGACTCATAATAATATGTAATTTGTGACAAGAAATACATAATGGTGGGGAACAGAGAGGTATAGAGTCATAGTTTGTTTATACTACCAAAGTTAAGTTGTTATCTGTTAGAGGTTCCCCCTCACTAGGTTTGCAATAATTAACAAGCTGTAACTCAGTTCCCCCTGAGGAAAGATAAGCGCTCCCCCACCCCACCCACAGCCTAAGTGCCTAAAAACATGGCACTTCCCCAAAGGTTGAACAAAGAAACCACGTGGAGACAGGAGTAAAATGAGATAGAGACCTTCACTCCCTCCAGATCAAAGCACCACCTGCTCCTCCAGCATTCCAAGAAAACATAACTCCCTAACCCACTACCCTGTAGCCATACAAGGGAAAATTTTCACCTCGAGGGCTTCCTATTGGTCCCTGCACCTTACTCAAACCCTCGACTTCCTCCCACCGACTATCATTTCCCTACCTAGGAATGTACTGTATAAATTCAAATCCCCCCTTTCCAGGGGCAGGCTGAAGTCTATTCTTCAGATCCCCTCTGTTGGGAGTACTTCCCAATAAACTTTCTGCCTGCAATCATCAGTCTCCGTGTCCCAGTGAGTGTCCCCCTTTCTCTAACAGAATCACAGAAAAAAAGATTTTTATAGATTTAGGGTGTTAAAATTAAGCCAAGGTAACTACAAAGAAAATATCAGAGAATACAGAACCTCAGAGAGACAGAAATTAGGGTACAGGCTAGTAGGAGCAGGGAGAATGGGCAGTTAATGCATAGTGGGTATATGACTTCTGTGGGGGGTGGCAGGATGATGGTGAGGGCACCACAACATTGTGAATGTGATTAATCCTGCTGAGTTGGATACTTGGGAGGGGTTGAGATGAGAAAGTTTATGTTGTAGATACGTTTCTACAACTAAAAACAAAAACAAAAAAGGCAAGAACTAAAGAGACAATGACAATTACAATATGTGTTCCTGGACTGGATCTCATAATGGAGAAGAAAAGGCTCCAAAGGATGGTGTGGCAGTTTGATATTATTTATGGATTCCAAAAAGAAATATAGATTATATTTGTAAACTGGTCTGTTATTCTGGGCATGATAACCCTTTGCTTGTATTAGATTCAGCTGAGATGTCTGATTAAATTATGTTAAGATTAGGGCTTTGATTCAATCACATCATTAGAGTGCGACTCAGCATTGAGTCCCAGCCCCTTTGGTAGGCTGATAAAACAGACTCTCACACAGAAGCAGATACACAGAGAAGAAGTAAACAGAGAGGAAGAAAGACAGCTCATCAGACATGGCAGAGGCCCCACGAAGAGAGATGAGCCTGGTAGTCTACAGCTGACCTTGTGAAGAGAACAGAGCAGCTGAGCCTGGAAAAAAACAAGCCCCGGGGAGAGAGATGAGCCTTATGCCAGGCTATAGCTGAGACTGGAAGAAGCTGGGATCATGGAGCCTTAGGAATAAGGAAGGCTGAATCCTCACAAACACAAATGACTTTGGGTGAGAAAGTACCTCTTGTGGTACCTTGAATTGGACTCTTTAGGGCCCTGTGATTTTAAGTGTCTACTCCAAATAAATACCCTTTATAAAAGCCAACAGATTTCTGGTACTTTGCACTAGCCCCCCTTCTGACTAATACTGTTGGTATTGGGACATATGAAAAATTGGAATAGAGATTGTAAGAGTAATATCAGCGTTAAATTTCTTGAACTTGATAACTGTACTTAAGGTGGTTACATAAATGAAAATCCTTGTTATGGAAATGTACATGGAAGTATGTGTTCAAGGAGTTTGATGTATACAACTGACTCTCAAATGCTCAGAAAACAGGTTGATGGATGGATGAATGAATGGATGGATGGACAGAGAGATGGATGCATGGATAGAATAATTCAGCAAATGTGGCAAAATGTTAAAATTGGTGGATCTGAGTATCTGGGAGTGGAGGTGTGGTGCATGTTGGACTTCTCTATATGAGTTTTGTATAGTGTTTGCAACTATTTTGTAAGTTTGAATTATTTTAAAATAAAGTTTAAAGAAAAAAAAATAAAAAATCTGTATGGCCAAAATAAGTAATAAATTATATATGCCATTAAAATGACCTAAAAGACAGAAATCCAAAGTCTTCCAGGAAGATGAAGAATTAGAGGAGCAGAGGGCTCACTTCTCTCCCAGAAAAATAGAGGGCTCACTTCTCTCCCAGAAAAATAGGCAGAAATGGTCTGGAAAACTGGTCTAGGGTTTAGGACACCAGGGGAAGGCTAGACACCATCCAGAAGAGACAGGGGCAAAGGAAAGGAGTCTTGGCTGGCTGGAAAAATCCCATGAGAAAAGCTACAACAGCAGCTCCTGGTGCCCATTCCTACACCTTTGGAGCAAACAGCACTGGGTCCTCCAGACCCTGGCTGGCAGCTACGGACTAAGGGGCTCGCAGGGGTCCTCTTCCTCAAGAAAGGGAAGAAGGAAGGACACAGCCTACAGCAAATTCAGATTTTGGCCAGAGAAATTTCTCTGCTGTGTTGGAGGGGTCACACACTTCCAGGCTGTGTGGGGCTACAACATTGTTTGCCCTGAGAGCCCTCAGGGAGCTAAAGATAATTTGCCTCCTCAAACATCCTTCCTACTGCCCTGAGCTGGTTGCTGAGGACACAGAGGGAGGGAGGGTATGGCCGGCCAAGGGAGCAGAGCAGCTTCTGAGAAAGTCTGTGAGGCTTGGCCCACCATGAGGACATTGCTTCTGCACTGTCCAGCTAGGCGGGGGGTTACAGTGAATGCATTTCACTCTAAGCATCTGAGGTATGAGCTGAGAGGGATGCCAAAGAGTGCCATCTGCTGGCAGACCAGGAAAGTGCATGCAAAGAAGACAAAAAATACTAAGAAATAAATGAGGCAATCTGCTGCCTTTACTACCCAACCCCCTCTCCAAGGTCCTTGGAAACTGGCCTGTACCCCATTACTGACTCCTTACCTCTGGATTGAGTGCTAAACAGGGTAAATCCTAAATATCTAGAATAAGTTGAACCAAGAATCAAATAACAGTAGTAGCACATAGCTACTTAACAATAAATCCCTAAGCAAGAGAGAGAAACTGAACAACATGGTTAATTCACCATCATCATCAGATGCCTAGACATCAGTAAAAAATCACAAGCCATACTAAGAAATAGGAAGATCTGACTCAGGCAAAGGAACAAATCAAAACTCCACACGAGACACAAGACTTGAAACAACTTATCAATGATGTTCATACAAATCTCCTAAATCAAATCATGGGGGGGGGGTTCAAATCATGGCTAAAGAAATAAAAGACATTAAGACGACACTGGGTGAGCACAAAGAAAAATTTGAAATCTTGAATAGAAAAATAACAACTTATAGGAATGAAAGACACAATAAGTGAAATAAAAAATAAAACAGAGGCATACAGAGCAGATCTGAAATCATGGAATAGAGAATCAGCAACGTAGAGGGCAGAACAGCTAAAATTGAAAAGAGAAAAACACAGAGAAAAGAATGGAAAATCTTGGGCAGGGGCTCAGAGAGTTGAATGATAGCACAAAGCACACCAACATGTGTCACGGGAGTTCGAGAAGGAGAAGGGAAAAGGGGCAGAAAGAGTATTTGAGGAAATAATGACTGAAAATTTCCCAACTCTTATGAAAAACATGAATATACATTTCCAGGAAGCACAGCATACTGCAAGTAGAATAAATCCAAACTGATCTACCCAAAAACACATAATATTCAGAATGTCAAATGCCAAAGATAAAGAAAATTCTGAATGCAGCAGGGAGAAGCAAAACATCCTAAGAGACATCCAATAAGACTTACCTATTTATATATATATATATTTGTCATCCTGGGATATTTCTAATTTCACTGTATGTAGGTTTTTGTACTTGTAATTTATAAATTGTATACTCTGGAAATGTGGAAAGATTGTGGCAATCTTTCCACATTTTATTTACAAAAAAAAATTTTTTTTTAGAAAGAGGATTTCTCTTCAGAAACCATGGAGGTTAGAAGACACTGGTATGATATAATTAAGGTACTGAAAGAGAAAAATTGCCAGGCAAGAATTCTTTATACAGCAAAACTGTCCATCAAATATGACAGTAAGTTAAAAATATTCACAGATAAACAGAAACTAAGGGAGTTTGTAAACAAGAATCCAGCTCTGTAGGAAATACTAAAGAGAGTTCTGCAGGCAGGAAAGAAAAGACAAGAGAAAGAGGTTTAGAGGAGCATGTGCAAGTGAAGACTATCAGAAAGGGTAACCAAAAGGGTAAAAAGACAAAAATAAGATATGACATATGAAAGCCAAATGATAAAATGTTTGAAGTAATGCCTTTACAGTAATAACTTTCAATGTTAATGGATTAAACTTCCCAATCAAAAGATATAGGCTGACAGAATGGATTAAAAAAACATGAGCCATCTATATGCTGTCTGCAGGAGACTTACCTTAGACCCCAGGATACAAATAGACTGCAAGTGAAAGGTTAAAAAAGATATTTCATGTCAACGGTAACCAAAATAGAGCAGGGCAAGCTATATAGTTGTCAGACAAAACAGACATTAAATGCATTTAAAAAAGGGTAAGATATGCAGACGGCCATTACATATTAATAAAAGGGACAATCCACCAGGAAGAAGTAACAGTAATAAATATCTATGCACCTAACCAGGGTGTCCCAAATACATGAGGCAAACTCTGGGAAAACTGAAAGTAGAAATAGACATCTCTACAATAATAGTTGGAGACGTCAGCATGCCACTCACATCAATAGGACAGTACTAGACAGAAGATCAACAAGGAAACAGAAAACTTGAACAATATGATAAACAAACTGGACCTGACAGACATATACAGAACACTGCATCCCAAATCAGCAGTTTATACTTTATTTTCAAGTGCTCATGGGTCTTTCTCTCCAGGATAGACCACATGTTGGGCCAAAGAACAGCTCTCAATAAATTTAAGGAGACTGAAATTATACAAAACACCTTCTCTGATCATAATGGATTGAAGCTGGAAATCAATAACAGGTGAAAAAGGGAGAAATTTGCAAATAAATGGAGGCTAAACAGCACACCCCTAAACATTCAGCAGGTCAAAGAAGAAATTGCAAGAAAAATCAGTAGATATGTTTAGAGGAATGAAAACAAGTACACATCTTAACAAAACTTATGGGATACAGCAAAGGTAGTACTGAGAGGGAAATTTATAGCCCTAAATGCCTATTATGCCATTATGTTGAATGAAGCAAGGTACACGCAAAAGGAAAAATATTGTACGATTTTGCTATAATGAATTAAATATAATGAGCAAACTCATGGAATTAATGGCAAGAATATAATTCACCAGAGAATGGAATGTGGTTAGAGAATGGAAAGCTGAGGCCTGATCTATGCAAAATTGGTAAAAAGGTTGCTTGGAAATGTTTGGAAATGAATTAGAAATGGTGAAAGCACATCATAGAATTTGTAATTAGTAGTGCTAACACATGGGTATGATAGTGGTTGAAAGAGAAAGTCTAAGGGTGTATATATCAGTAGAAAGAAAACTAAGAAATGAAACATGGGACTGTATAGCATAGCAAACCTTCTTGTGAAAAATGAATATGGTTATTATTGCATATATGAAAATATTTTTCTCTGAAACAGAAAAAATACATGTTAATGTTACTAGAGGTTAATACAGGGTGATACTTGGGCAAAAATACAACCAAAACAAACAAACAAAAAGCATGCTAAGTGAAAGAAACTAGACAAAAAGTACTACATATTGTTAGACTCCATCTATGCAAAATATAAATACAAATAAATTAGGGATGGAACTAGATTAGCAGTTGTGTGTAGCAGGTGAAGGATAGACAAGTTGAGAGGCGACTACTAAGGAGTCGGGTTTTTTGTGATTGTGTTTTGTTTTCTTTTTTTTGGAGTAATGAAAATGCTCTAGTATTGATTGAAGTGATGAATGCACAATTCTGTGATTATACCAAATGTCGCTGATTGTACATTTTAGATAAACTGCATGGTTTACGAACAAAAAAATAATAATAGGGTGGGTTAGGGGAAAATACACCAAATGTAAGATACAGACTGTAGTTAGTAGTAATATTTTGACAATGCTTTCATAATTTGTAACAAATGTTTTACAACAAGGCAAGGTGTTGTTGGTGGGGTGTTGTTTGTTTCATAAATTCACAACTTTTACTATACACTTATTGCTTATGTATGTTCATATATGAATGATACACTTCAATAAAAATTTTTTTAATAAAAAAAGACAGAAATCCTAAAATATTAAAGTTAATATTGGTGATTTTAAAAAGGTAGGTGATCTGATTAAGAAAATCCAGGGTATGAATAAAGCAAATTCCATAAAAGCATTGTTCACATTATGAAAGTTTGATGTCTACACTGGCCCGTGTTTTATCTTTTTTGCATCCTGAGTGTAGCAGTTTGATACTATTTATGAATTCCAAAATAGATATTGGATTAAGTTTGTAAACTGGTCTGTTCCTCTGGGTATATTAGATTGTATTAGATTCAGAGGTTTCACTTTTACTTGATTAAATTAAGATTGGAGTTTTGATTTAGCCATGTCAGTAGGACACTGAGCCCCCAGCCCCTTGGTGGGTGGGGACTACAGAAAACAACATGGCAGAGGAGAGAGTTAGAGTTTTGATGCTGGAGCCCCGGGAAGTAAACACAGAGGAAGAGAATCAGCTCATTAGACACAGCAGAGGCCCCAGGAAGAGAAACGAGCCAAGAGTCTACAACTGGCCTTATGAAAAGACCTGAGCAGCTGAGCCTGGAAAGAAATGAGCCCCAGGGAGAGAGACAAGTCTTATACCAGCCCACAGCTGAGATCAGAAGAAGCCAGGTCCATGGAGCCCTAAGAGGGAGAAGGAAGGCTGATCCCTCACAGAGGTCAGCAGCCATCTTGCTTCAACACATGGCAACAGACTTTGGTGAGGGAAGTAACTTACTCTTTATGGCCTGGTAACTGTAACTCTCTACCCCAAATAAATACCCTTTATAAAAGCCAACAGATTTCTGGTACTTTGCATCAGCACCCCTTTGGCTGACTAACACACTGAGTCTGTGTCCCTGAGTGAGTGTCTGAATGTTACTGCATTCAAAAAACTTTTGTGAGCTGAACTAGTGAAAATAAGTAAAAAGATGGGAGATATGGAAAAATATAGTGTGACTAGAAGTGTTAAATACTGAATCATTTGTATTTTTAATCAATTTTATTGATACATATTAATAAAGCATAAAATAATATACAGGGGTAGTTTAGGGACGTAAATGTCAATTGAAAGAAAGCTAGAAAATAATCTAGATACTGAATAACATAGTGAACCCAGAAGTGGATGAGGATTGTGGTAGTACAAATACAAGAAAGTTCTATTAACTAGAACAAATGTACGTCACTAACACAAGGTGATAAGAATATGGTGATGCATGGAAAAAATACAATTAGTATAATTTATGGATTATAGTTAATAGCAATATTGTAATATTCTTACATCAATGTAAAATAAGGTATTATATATTAATGCTAAAGGTCAAATGGGGGAATAGGATTTTTTCTTTGGGACTAAGGAAAACATTAAAAAATTTACTGAGTTGATGACTGCACCACTGAGTATTCACTATAGATGGACTGTACAAGGTATGGGACTGTATAACACAGCAAACCATGTAGTGAATGATGGACTGTGGTTAACAGCAAAAATATGAGTGTGTTCTATCATGAACTATAACAAATGTACAATACTAATACATGGTGTTAATAATAGGGAGTGTATGTAAATAATATACCAAATGTACTCTATGGACCATAGCTAGTAGTAATATTTTGATGATGTTCTTTCATAATCTTCCACAACAACGCAAGGTGTTGGTGGAGGGTGCTGGGTGGGAATTCTGCATGATATACATGACTGTTTTGTAAGCTCGCAACTTCTTTTATATATATATATATATATAAATTCTACAGAACATATTACAAAATCTAGCTGACCCTATTTAAAATGAGAAAGATCAAAGCCACACAGAAGGGACTTTGAAATAAAATGAGTGCCACTTCTCTGGGTACAGTTCTTTCTGCTGCCTCACCCCAGGCCTTCTGCAGGTTTCCCAGAGTTTCAGGCTCCTCCAACTTCAGGGCCCTTGCATGCATTCCTCCTGCAGTATGTACAGAGGGCTCCAAAGATAGCTCTATACAGCAGGGACCTGAGGGACAGAGCTCTTCCATGTGGAGGAGGACTCATTTTATTCCTAGTGCAGAGCACTGAGCACATTAAGATAACTGCTGAATAAACCAATGAATGAATTTAGAAGATGGTGGGGACTGAACCATGCCTCCCACAAAAGGTATGCTCAGGTCCCAGTCCCTGGCCCTGTGGGTGTGAACCCATTTGTAAACAGGATCTTTCCCCCTCATCCAAGATGGCTGAAGTTCTTATAAGCAAAGGAAATTGGACACAGAGAGGAAGCTACGAGGACCAAAGTCCTACATAGTCTTTGGGGAGAAAGCATTGTCTTGCTCATGCCTCAACTTGGACTTCTCCTAGCCTCAAAAATCATGAGCCAATACATTTCCATTGTTTAAGCCAACCCTTTGTAAGGTATTTGTTTTAGCAGCCAGGAAATTAAAACAGAAAAGAGAAAACTATCATACTCAAATTGGGGGGGAAAAACGTTAAACATAGTAGTGTCTTGCTAGCAAACACTGAGATCATTCATAAAGATTCAACTGCTCCCATATATAATGACATATTTAGGAATGGGTCAGAAATATGTTTTCCTCTTTTTGTATTGACCACAAAAATTCCAGAACTTCTCTTTACAGGAAAACAACAACAACAGTAACCAATTTCATACGGGAAAAAAAAAAAAAAAAACTAATTCTCTGGAGCTTCTATATCTACAGATGTGGAATTGCATACTGGTGACAAAAATCGACCAGTAGATGTAGGAAAAGGAACTAAAAACCAGAAATAAACATAAAAAGATCAAAAGGATTAATTTTTAAAATTTCAAAGACACACACATGTAGAGCAGCATCATTTCACCAAAGAGGAGACACGGATGGCAACAAATCAAAGTCCAGAAGGAAAACAAAGGAAAACTGCCAGAGGAGGAAACAGCAGGTACCCCCAATACATGCACTGACCTAGCCTGGTCCTGTCTCTTCCTTCCTTTTCTGCCCCACCTCTGCCCCAGCGCCCCAGGTCTCTGTCACCCAGCACCCCACCATGGCTCAGCAGCCAGGCCTGCCCCACCTTTGAGCCTCTCTCCTAACCGTCTCCCTGTATAAAAACATACTCATCATGTATCATGTGCCTTATTCTGCTCAGAGCTGCTGTCAGAAAGCTGTCACTTGGAAAGCATCTAATTTGACAATGTCTTAATAGCTGCCAAGGCTTAACATATTACCTACCCTTCACCGGGCATCTGCATTCTAATAGGGAACAACTTCAGGAAAAGGAATAGCTTTTTCAAAGGGTGAATTTTCAAAGCAGCAGTGACAGGCTGGGGGTGGGAAAGGAACATCTGGAGTCAGGTCAGGATCCAAATGCCTCTTGGGAACTGTGGTTTCACTTCTAGTGCTCTCTTTTCTTCTCCCACTCCCCAAATGGAGACTCCTCCCTCCCTCACTGTCCCCAGGTTCGGTGACCTCACTGCTGTCTCTAATTTCCCCAGGAGCAACCCTTCCTTATTCACCGTCAATCCCTCCCTGAGGGTTTCTTCTTTCCCACCAGGCACTATGCCCGGGGGCAGGGAAAGCAGGGTGAACCAGATGGCCACTGACCCCACAGAGCTAGTCTGGTCAGCCCCATAGAGTCCTTTCTTCCTTCAGCCTGCTCCTCTCTGTTTCCATTGTCTTCCCCGACTCAGCAGCTGCGAGCCTCTGGGTCTTCATGCTTTCCTCCCTTCTGCTCTGCCCTTGCCATTGGTCCACCGCATTCAGGTCCCCCCATGACCTCTCAGGTCCCAGGTCTCCAGCCTTGCCACATCAGTCCCTCCCTACACCTGTCATCGCTGCTCACCATGCACCAAGGGCCCTGCTTGCTAAGTGCAAGTGACTTGCCTCAGCTTAGCTCTCAAAGCCTTCCAAAGTTGACTCCAACAGACTTCTGCAGGTTTACCTCCCACTATGCCCCTTAAAGCACTCCTGGCAAAATGAGTCAAACGCTGTTTGCTGAATACAGCCTGAAACATTTCACCTGTGTCTTGGCTCACCCTACTCTCTCTACTCAGATGACTCCCTCATTCTCCCCCAAATCATACTTTCCTCTAAATTTCCATTTCCCTTTATCTGCACCTTCACCTTCCCTTTGAGAACTCTTGCTCTGCTAGCAGCTCTCCAGACACCCCTGCCCCTCAGTAGTCCCGCTTCTCAGACCTTCCTGGGGTTTTTTGCACCCACTGGGCCATCTGGCTGATCCAACTACCCCTCCATCATCCAATTGCTCACCCTCCTTTAGATTTCATCAGTGCCTCACAGGAGCCATCCCTGACCCTCTGCATTTCCTGTAAACAGCTCATCACAGTTTACAATTATAAATTTGCCCCCACACCCAGCGCAGGCAATGACTGTGCTTGTACCGTTCACGATTTTATCCTCAGTGCCTAGTAGTGTATCGGCACAAGAGAGGGGCTAACACCACTCTTTTTCTTATAAAAGGAGAAGTAGGTGGAGGGAGGGGAGCTCAGAGGAAGATAAAATTGATGATGATAATGAAGATGATATTTATAACCTACAAAGATAGCAATTACCATGTGCCATGCACTCAATTAATCCTTACTCTATGAGGAAGGGGCTATTTCAAAATGTAAAACAGAAATTTTAAGAAAATTAGAGGATCAGACCGGGAGCTCTAACAACTAAAATTTTTTTCTTTCAGAAAGAAAAAAAAAATACAGTGGAGAGGAAATGATCATATGAACACATAGAAAAACTGAAGAACACAAGTCCCCAAATTGAAAGGGCCTACCAAGGGACAGAATCCTCATTGTTTAGAGATCCAGGCTGAAATATTTCCAGATGAAATTATATGATGTCTTTCATCTGCCTCAAACTAATCCAGGGGGAAATAGAGGGAGTAAATGGGGGATACAGATGAAGTAAAACCAGCCAAGAGTTGATTACTGTTTAAGCTGGGTGAGTGGTTCATTAGATTCCACTTTTGTATATGCTTAAATTTTCCATAATAGGTTTATTAAAAAAGAGCAGGAGGATTCAAACAAGACGAAACTATATTAGAGTAAAAAGTGAAAATTCTCATTCTTCCAATCTGACTTCTCTACTCATTAGTAACCCTGTTGAGACCTGTCTATCCATTTACTTCCATACTTACACACACAAACACATTCTCTTATTTAAAGAAATGGGCTCAGACTATATATACTGTTCTGCAACTTGCTTTCTTATTAAATAATGTCGCTGACATCTTCCTGATGGCTAAATACAATGCAAAATCCAAAAGGTACCTTAAGTTATGGATTCAATCCTCTACTGAGAAGGAAAATGTTAACGGCTCCCCTATTCCTAAGAGCTTCCTATTGTTGGCTTTAATTATCTTTACTAACTGGGTAAAAATTCCTGATGCTTTTAATGCTACTCAATTACAAAACTAATGCAAAAAGAAAATTAAACATAAAATACCTACAAAATCAATAAAATTCACATTAACAACAAATTTCATGACACAAAAGCTTTGCTGACTGAACTATAATTTCCAAAGTGGATAATGTCACAGGTAAAATACTTGTATACTAGCCTTGGGCATGTGGTTCATTTCCCATTTTTCTCTATTATGATTTTGGAAAATCCTTGCATTTCTTGGGACTTACCTGTAAGACTATTTACATGTAAATTAGGGTTTGCTCTTTTCACATTAGACTGCCCCAACAAAATTTAGCTCCTCCTAAACAATCAGTGGGTCAAAGAATAAATTGCAAGAGAAAAGAGTTGATATCTTGAGATGAATGAAAATAAAAACAAAACTTATCAAAACTTCCGAGATACGGTGACGGCAGTGCTGAGAGAGAAATTTAGAGCCCTAAATGCCTATATTAAAAAGGAGGAAAGCACTACAATCAAAGACCTACCTGGACAAGTGGTGAAACTAGAAAAAGAACAGCAAACCAATCCCAAAGCAAGCAGAAAGAAAGAAAGAAATAACAAAGATTAGAGTAGAAATAAATGAAATGGAGAACAACAAAAAAATAGAGAAAATCAACAAAACCAAAAGCTTGTTCTCTGAGAAAATCAATAAAATCGACAAATTCTTAGCTAGACTAACAAAGAAAAAAAGAGAAAATGCAAATAAATAAAATTAGGAATGGGGGGGGGCATTACGACTGACCCCACAGAAATAAAAAGGATCATAATGAGAAATTGTATGCCAACAAATTTAGACAACCTAGATGAAAAAGAAATTCCTAGAAATATACAAACAACCTACATTGAGTCTACAAGAATACAAGAACTCAACAAACCAATCACAAGCAAACAGATTGAATCAGTCATCAAAAATCTTCCAACCAAGAAAAGCCCAAGACCAGATGGCTTCATGGGTGAATTCTACCAAACATTACAGACCAATCTCTATAGTGAACATAGATACAAAAATTCTCAACAAAATACTTGCAAATCAAATCCAATAGCATATAAAAACACATTTTATTCCTGGTATGTAAGGGTGGCTCAACAAAGGTGAATCAATTAATGTAGTATACCATATTTACAAATCAAAGGAAAAAAAAACACGATCATCTCAACTGAGGCAGAAAAAGCATGACAAAATACAGCATCCTTTTTTGATAAAAACATTTCAAAAGACAGGAATACAAGGAAAGTTCATATAATATATAATATATAATCAAGGGCATATATGAAAATCCCACAACCAATACCATACTTAATGGGGAGAAACTGAAAGCATTCCCTCTAAGATCAGGAACAAGACAAAAATGCCTACTGTGACCATTGTTGTTCAACATTGTGCTAGAAGTTCTAGCTAAAGCAATTAGGCAAGAAAAAACAATAAAAAGCATCCAAATTGGAAAAGAGGAAGTAAAACTCACTATTCACAGATGACATGACCTATATATAGAAAATCCTGAAATCTACAAAAAAGCTATTAGAACTAATGAGTTCAGCAAAGTGGAAGGATACAAGATCAACATGCAAAAACCAGTAGCATTTCTATACACTAGTAATGAAGCAAGCTGAGGAAGAAATCAAGAAAAAAATTCCATTTATAATAGCAACAAAAAGACTCAAATATCAAGAAATTATTTTAACCAGGAATGTAAAGGATCTGTATTCTGAAAACTAAAAAACACTGCTAAAAGAAATCAAAAGAAGGGAAATGGAGGTGGCTCAAGCAATTGGGCTCCTGTCTACCATACAGGAGGTCCAGGGTTCGATTCCTGAGGCCTCCTGGTGAAAGACAAGCTGGCCCACGCAGGAGTGCTGGCCCACACAGGAGTGCTAGCACAGAAAGATGACGCAACAAAAAGAGACACAGAGGAGAGACAATAAGAGACGCAGCAGACCAGGAAACTGAAGTGAAGCAAGAGACTGAGCGCCTCTCTCCCACTCCGGAAGGTCCCTGATGCTGCCTAAAGAGAAGACAAGCAGACACAAAAGAACACACAGAGAGCAGACAGCAAATGCAAAACAACATGGGGGTGGGTGGTGGGTGGGGGAAATAAATAAATAAATCTTTAAAATAAAAAATAAATAAATCAAAGAAGACCTAAACAAATAGAACATTCCCGGGAAGTGGATGTGGCTCAAGCAATTGGGCTCCCACCTACCACATGGGAGGTCCCTGGTTTGGTTCCTGTTGCCTCCTAAAGAAGACAGTGAGCTGGTGTGACAGGCAGGTGCAGTGAGCTGATGTCAACAAGATGATGCAACAAGAGACAATGAGGAAAATATAATGAGAGACACAATAAAGCAGGGAGCAGAGGTGGTGCAAGTGATTAAGCACCTCCCTCCCACATCGGAGGTCCCAGATTCAGTTACTGGTTGCCCCCTAAGGAAACAAGAAAGACGAACAGACACGGTAAGTGCAAACAACGAGTGGGTGGGGAGAAATAAATAAAATAAGTTTTAATCAGTGTTCATGGATTGGAAGACCAAATATCGTGAAGATGCCAATTCTACCCAAATTGAATTAAGGATTCAATGCAATACTAATCAAAATTCCAACAGCCTACTTTACAGATATAGAAAAGTCAATTACCAAATTTATTTGTAAGGGAAAGGGGTCCCGAATAGCCAAAAGCATTCTAAAAAAAAAAAAAAAAAGAGCAAAGTGGAGGACTCACGCTTCCTGACTTTGAAGTGTATTATAAAGCTACAAGTGGCCTAAACAGCATGGTAATGGCATAAAGATAGACATATTGATCAATGGAATTGAACTGATAATTCAGAAATAGACCCTCACCTATGGTCAACTGATTTTTTTTTTTTTTTTTTTTTTAAGATTTATTTTATTTATTTTTCCACCCCTGCATTGTTTGCACTTGATGTCTGCTCTCCGTGTTCGTTGTGTGCTCTCTGTGTCTGCTCTTATTTTTAGGAGGCACTGGTAACTGAAGAAGGCACCCAACTGCTTAAGCCATCTCTGTTCCCTGCTTGTTGTGTCTCTCATTGTGTCTCCTCATTGAGTCAGCTCACCGCACCAGCCCATCGTGTTAGCTCGCTGTCTTGCTCATCTTCTTTAGGAGGCACTGGGAACAGAAACTGGGACCTCCCATGTGGTAGGTGCTCAACTGCTTGAGCCACATCCGCTTTCCAGGTCAACTGACTTTTGATAAGCTTAACAAGTTCAAGTTTATGGTGTAGAACAGCCTCTTCAACAAATGGTGCTGGGAGAACTGGATATCCATAACTAAGAGAATGAAAGAGGACCCCTATCTCACTCCCTATACAAGCATCAACTCAAACTGGATCAAACACCTAAACATAAAAGCCAGCACCATGAAACTCTTAGAAGATAACATAGGGAAATATCTACAAGACCTCATAGTAGGAGAGGGTCTCTTAAATCTTATACCCAAAGTATGAATAACAAAAGAAAAAAAATAATAAATGGGACCTCCTCAAAATTTAACATTTCTGCACCTCAAAGAACTTTTTGAAGAGGGTAAAAAGTAAAAAGGCAGCCTACTCAATGGTAGAAAATATTTCAAAATCACACATCTGACAAGGGTCTAATATCCATGATATATAAAAAGATCCTACAACTCAACAATAAAAATACAAATGACCCAACTAAAAAATGGGCAGAAGACCTGAACAGACATTTTCCTAAAGAAGAAATACATATGGCAAAAAAACACATGAAAAAATGTTCAATATCACTGGCTATTAGGGAAATGCAAATCAAAGCTACAATGAGATCTCATTTCACACCTACTAAAATAGGGCCACCATTAACAAAACAGAAAACTACAGGTGTTGGAGAGGATGTGGAGAGATAGTAGCACTTATTCACTGCTGGGGGGAATATACAGCCACTGTGGAAGTCTGCTTAGTGGTTCCTAAGCAAGTTAGCTATGGATCTACCATGTGACCTGGCAATACTGTTACTAGGTATATACCCTGAAAAGCTGAGAGCAGGTACATGAACAGACACCTGCACATCGATGTTCATAGCAACATTATTCACGACTGCCAAAAGTTGGAAACAACCCAGGTGTCTATCAAGTGATGAATGGATAAACTGTGGTATATAAACATGATGGAATGTTATTTAGCTCTAAGAAAAAATAAATTCGTGGAGCATATGACAATGTGGATGAACCTGGAGAACATTATGTTGAGTGAAGCAAGCCAGGCACAAAGGACAAATATTGTATGATTTCACTATATGAACTAAATATAATGAGCAAACCCATGGAGTTAACAGCTAGAACATATGTCACCAGAAAAAATAATGTGGTTTAGAGAATGGAAAGCTGAGGTTTTTAATTTGTGCAGAATTTGTAAAAAGTTGTTTGTAAACAGCTGGAAATGAATAGAAATGGTGAAAGGACATCACAGAATTTGTAATTATTAGTGCTAACATATGGATATGATAGGGGTTTAGTTTCTGTTGTTTTTCCTTTTTTTTTTTTGAGTAATGAAAATGCTCTAATATTGATTGAAGTGATGACTGTGCAACTCTGTGATTATACCAAATACCATTGATTGTACACTTTAGATAAATTATATGGTTTATGAACAAAAAAATAATAGAGTGTGTTGGGAGTAAAATACACCAAATGTAAGATACGGACTATAGTTAGTGGTAACACATTGATAATGTTCTTTCATAATTTGCTACAAATGTTTCACAATAATGCAAGGTATGATGTTACTCATGTTTGTTTTGCAAGTTCACAACTTTTATTAATGTATATTCATGTATGAATGATATACTTCAATAAATTGTCTTTAAAATGAAAAAAAAAAAAAAAAAAAAAAAAAATTAGCCCCAAATGTCATAAACAAAACTGCAAATTGAACTCTCATGAAAGTTATCAATTGTAACATGATCCTGACTGTCTCTATTAAATGTTACTGAAGCACAAATAAAATTTTTAAAAATTCTCATAAAAACTCACAAGCACCAGAATGTAGTCCCTGGGGGGTTGTTATTAGACTCCAGTATGGAAAATGTGCCAAAACAAGAATTCTTTTAAATAAATACTTTTGTACCTGAGGGTGTATCTGTCCATGAAAGGAGGTGTATTCTTAAAGTTTTGTTGTTGCCAAAATGCTCTCCCAATTTTTATACCAATTTATAATTACACCAAACTGAGTGAGAGTGTATGTTTTCCAAGTCCCAGATAATATGAAATAAGAAATGTGATATTTCATTTTAAAGTATACTTTTTACATTACTAGTGAGATTGAACATCTTTTTTTTTTTTTTAAGATTTTATTTATTTATTCATTTATCCCCCACTTGCTGCTTGTGCTCGCTGGGTCAGCCAACCACGCCGTGCGGGCGGGCTTGCCTTCACCAGGAGGCCCCGGGAACCGAACCAAGGGCCTCCCATATGGTAAACGGGAGCCCTACTGATTGAGCCACAGCCGCTTCCCTGAACATGTTTTTATATGTTCATTTACTTTTTTTTTTTTGAGGTACCAGGGATTGAACCTGGGACCTCGTATGTGGAAGCGGGTGCTCAACCACTGAGCCACACTGGCTCCCCTGAGTTGGTTTTTTTTGTTTGTTTTGCTTGCTGTTTTTTTGTTTGTTTGTTTGTTTGTTTTTTAGGAAGCACAGGGAACCGAACCCAGTACCTCCCATATGGGAAGCAGGTGCTCATCCACTCCCTGTTCATTTACTCTTTATTTTTTCTTTAAGTTGCCTCTTTTTTCTCTTACTGAGTTGAAAAAGCTCTTTGAATAATAAGCTATCAGTCCTTTAGTTTACTTTAACTGCTTAAACAGTTTATCTTTTGACTTTTTGCAAGTGAGTTTTTCCTTCTTGTTCAAAAATTGTAAATGTTTTGTGTTGTCAAATATATCAGTCTTTCTTCAAGTTCTTTAAAAAGGGTTTCATGTTAGGTTTCAAAAAGGTTTCCCTATTTCAAGATGATAAAAATATTGAACCAGATTTTCTTCTAGTACTTTTATGATTTCATTTTTTCACAATTAATCTTCAACCCACTTGGAAATTATCTGGGTAAAAGGAAAGAACATGTTTCTAACGTACACTCAGTGGTGGGGCACGATTACGGGAACCATATTTTCCGCACCAAAATTCAAGATAAAAGAGTTCTCGGTGCTGCTTTCAAGTGTAACAGCCTGTCAGATATCAAGATATTAGATTTTCTGGGAGATGACAATGCTTTATCAGGAGAAAATATATGAAAATCAGCGATAGAGAAAAAGACAATGCTCTCCCTTCAAGACTCTTAACCTCTAGATATTCAAGATAAACAACAAGATAGGCTAAACCCAATAAAATGACTGCTAATACAGACTCCTCTACCATTCTAGATGGCCAAGAAACTTAACAAGTACTAGAAATGCTTATCCCTCACCTTCAAAGCAAAATGTTTCTTTTTTCTCTCTTCTTAAAAATAAAAAACAATAACATAAAAATCCAAGAAAGATAGATGTATCTGAAGAAACAATAAGATTTTAATTTTTTTCCCTTCTCACATTAAAATCCATTGATATTTATCAGAATGTGATGTGTGTGAGGTACAGAAAATACTCATTAATTACTGATTAAGAATGAAAAATACAGTACTAAGTAATCTAATGTTCAAGATGGCAGCTCTCTGAAAGCCACAATTCAGTTAACCAAGGGGGAATTTATACTAATAAATTATACAACTTTCCATTTCGCCACTCAGAATATTAAAAAGTTGTGCACTCAATGGTCAAGATTTAATATAATAATGATGTGCACAGCTTCATCAAGGACATTCTTAAGTGAAATTGACTTTTTTCTCAACTGTAAGTGCACGGCAGTGAACAATACGTAACTGCAAGTAGTTTAGTGCCACTGCCTTGGTTTCTGCTAAGATTCCAGCAGTTTTACCCAATTTTGCAAAATGAGTGCTAATGTCAACACAGCAAAAAAAGCAAAAAACACATTATTATGAGAAAAAGTTTTGATCTTGGGGACTTCCCTGAAAGGGACTTGAGACTGCTAGGAGTCCATGGACCACACTTTGAAACCACTTCTCTATAACATGTACAAAACTGATGCTGTCCAATCATCAAGTCTGACTCTCCATGTAGAGAAGATACCAAAATTCCAAGGACTACATTCGAGACTACATTCCCAATGGCAGAAACCAGGGAAAGGCCACACTATTGCCAAAAAATTTATAAAACTAGCTGCAATGTTCATGAAAAATATTACATTGGGAGAGAAAGGAGAACACTATTGCAAAATTTCTTCGTTCAATCATCCTGCTACACAATTAATAAACCAAGGGTGTATAATCTTGAAGTACAGCTGGCATTACTTGAACGTGCTGGAGACTTTTTTTTTTTTTTTTTGACAAATGTTAATTAAGCCAGACACTGTTCTGGGAGCTGGAGATATATGATCAAGTGGAAGGAGGCAGACAAAATACAAGTTAACAACGAACAAGTTAACTTCATATAGCAGTAAGCACTATAAGGAAATCATAGGGAATGCCGGGCACCAGGAAAGGCCTCATTGAGTGCCTGACATCAGAACTGAGACTTGAATGACAAGAAGGAGTGATTCATTCAAAGAGCTGGTAGAAGAATGTTCCGGGCAGAGAGAACATCAAGGGTGAAGGTTCTATGATAGGAATAAGCTAAGGTAGTTCCTGCAAGGTCAGTGTGGCTGGATGTAGAGTAGAAAGGGAAAAAAACCAAGGAGCCAAGGCCAGAGTAACTGCCAGGTCAGACAGGAATTTATAGACCAGATGAAGAATTTGGGTTTTAATCCATGTGCAATATTTATCCACAGTTCTTTAAAATAGAATGCCATGACACATGCATTTTATGAAGTTCATTCAATGCCATGCAGTATAAAGTCTGAATTGTAGTGAAGGGAGTAAACAAGGAAGGAGGCCATTAAGAGGCTACTGTCATCTAAGAGATCTTGTTGTAGGAAATGGTTTCATAAACTTTACACCCAAAGCATGAGCAATGAAAGGAAAAATAGATAAATGGGACCACCTCAAAATTAAAAACTTTTGCACTTCAAAGGAGTTAGTCTAGAAAGTGAAAAGGCAGCCTACTCAATGGGAGAAAATATTTGGTAACCAACTGCGGCGGTTGATATTATTTATGAATTCTAAAAAGAGAGATTACGCTTGTAAACTGGTCTGTTCCTCTGGTCATGATACCCCTACACCTTTGGTTGTATTAAATCCAGAGGTTTCACTTTTACTTTATTAAACCAAGATTAGGGCTTTGATTTGACAACATCATTAGGTGACTCAGTTTGAGTCCACGGCCCCTATAATAAGGGTATAATAAATGGATGCTCAATCAAGAACAAAGAAGCAGATATACAGAAGAACAAAGAGGGAGAGAGACAGCTCCATAGACACAGCAGAGGCCCCAGGAAGAGAGATGAACCATTCACCTGATAGTTGACAGCTGACCTTGTGAAGAGACCAGAGCAGCTGAGCCCGGAAAGAAACAAGCCCCAGGAAGACAGCCAAGCCTTATGCCAATCTACAGCTGAGATCAGAAGAAGCCGGACCCATGGAGCTTTAACAGGAAAAGGAAGGCTGAACCCATGCAGATGTCACCCACCATCTTGCTTCAACACATGGCAACGGAGTTTGGTAAGGAAGTAACCTTGAGTTGGACTCTTTAGGGCCTTGTGATTCTAAGTGTCTACCCCAAATAAATACCCTTTATGAAAGCCAACAGATTTCTGGTACTTTGCATTAGCAACCCTTTTGGCTGGCTAATATACCATCTATCCAATAAGGGCCCAATTTCAAGCATATCTAAAGAAATCCTAAATCTCAAAAATAAAAAGACAACCCATTTAAAAAATAGGCAAGAGATTTGAATAGACACGTCTCCAAAGAAGAAATACAAATGGCTAAAAAGCACATGAAAAGCTGCTCAGCTCCACTAGTTACTAGGGAAATGCAAATCAAAACTACGATGGGAAGCAGATGTAGCTCAAGCAACTGGGCTCCCGTCTACCATATAGGAGGTCCAGGGTTCAATTCCCGGAACCTCCTGGTGAAGGTAAGCTGGCCCACGGGGAGTGCTGGCCTGTGCAGAGAGCTGGTGCAGCAAGATGACGCAACAAACAGACACAGAGGAGAGACAATAAGAGGCGCAGCAGACCAGGGAGCTGAGGTGGTGCAAGAGATTATGCACCTCTCTTCCACTCCAGAAGGTCCCAGGATCGGTTCCTAATGCTGCCTAAAGAGAGGACAAGCAGAAACAGGAGTACACAAAGAATGGACACAGAGAGCAGACAGCGAGCGCAAAAACAACGGAGAGGTGTGTGGAGAAAAAAAACAAAACTCTACAGTGAGATATCATCTTACACCCATTAGACTGGTGGCTATTAAAAAAACACAGAGGACTACAAGTGTTGGAGAGGATGTGGAGGAAAGGTAACCCTCATCTACTGCTGGTGGGAATGTAGAATGGTGCAGCCATTGTGGAGGACAGTTTGGCGGTTCCTCAGGAAGCTAACAATAGAACTGCCATATGATCCAGCCATCCTACTGCTGGGGTATACACCCAGAAGAACTGAAAGTAAGGGCATGAAGAGATATCTGCATACCAATGTTCATAGCGGCATTATTCACTATTGCTAAAGGTTGGAAGCAACCCAAGTGTCCATCAAAAGATGAATAGATAAGCAAATTGTGGTATATGCATACAATGGAATATTACTCAGCTCTAAGAAGGAATGAAGTATTGACACATGCGACAACATGGATGAATCTTGAAGAACTTATTTTGAGTGAAGTAAGCCCAGGCACTGAAGGACAAATATTACATGACCTCACTTATGTGACTTAAACAAATTAAGCAGACTCACAGAGCTAGAGTCTGGAAGACGGGTTAAGAGAAGACAGAAAGGGAGTAGAGGTAAGCCGATGTTCACTACGGGTAAAATCTATGATAAGGTGGAAGGATGTAGTTGGGCAGTGCATGGGGGCGATAGTGGTACAGTGATGTGATTGGGTTCTATGATGCAGGAATGTGAGGGGGAGTAGGATGGGGGGTTAGGTTGGACTACCCATGGAACTGAGAGAAGGGTTGGAAGAAGGAGCAGGTGAACTCTGGGGATTTGCAGGTCTGTGGTTAAAACTACAATGGTGGAAAGGTTCTTTCGGCAAATAATCCAGGGGAGGGTTACTGGTATAGGGCATCGCAGTTGGGGGGATATGCAGGATAGGGCACACCTGGGGCATGTCTATATGGAATATGAAAGTGTTCATCATGTCACAGTGTATTATCTCAGTGGGTGGAGACCCACACAATAAACAAGAAAATATTAAACTCCCACCCTGGAGAGTCCTACTGGGTTCTCAATTAGAAGGAGAAGAATCTCCCAAGAACATAGGCAGTCCCGAATAAAAGAAAACAGACCAATATCCCAAACCCTTACTATTAATGCATCTAACTATGAACCTCTTCTTCAAAAATTGAAACGGCGTTTACCATAGGTCCCGAGGGGAGTGGGAGGGAAGAATAGAATAGATGGGACATAGAGCAATTTTAGACCATTGGAATTGTTCTGCATGATCTTGCAATGATGGATAGAGGCCATTCTAAATTTTGTCAAAATCTAAAATGTACGGTATAAAACATAAACCATAATGTAAACCACTGACCATGGTTAGTAGTAATGTTTCAATATTTATACATCAATTGTAACAAATGTACCATCCACATGTAAAATGTATGAAAAGGGAAGAATAGGAGAGGGGGAGGGTGTTGGGTATATGGGAATCCCCCTATGTGACTCTTCTGTAACCTAAAGCTTCTTTGAAGATAAAGTGAAAAAAAAAAAGAAGACACTGGGAAGCGGCTGTGGCTCAATCAGTGGGGCTCCCGTTTACCATATGGGAGGCCCTGGGTTCGGTTCCCGGGGCCTCCTGGTGGGGGCGGGCCCGCCCGCACGGCGTGGTTGGCTGACCCAGCGAGCACAAGCAGCAGGGGGGGGATAAATGAATAAATAAATTAAAAAAAAATCTTAAAAAAAAAAAAAAAAAAAAAAAAAAAAAAAA
>JAKSZT010054030.1:1514080-1539752 GCA_026826555.1 Tolypeutes matacus | reverse complement strand
TTAAAAAAAAAAAAAAAAAAAAAAAAAAAGAAGACACTGGGGGAACATACAGAAGACATTGTCACTGTACATAAAAGGCAACAGATCTTACAGTGATTGATGACACAATGAATAAAATTTTTTTTCTTTTTGTATATGATCACTTTTTTTTTTTTTTTAAAGGCAAGGGAGTAAAGAGTTTATTAAGAAACAAGAAAATAAGAAGAGTACACGGTCTGAGGCATGGACAGGGTGTGCTGCAGAATGAGACATGCACGTGGAGCCCCAGGTCAGGCCTTTTTAAAGTCTTTCCTCCTCTCCCCTCAAAATGTTGGGGGGGGGCCCAGCTGTTTCCTGTTCTGACTGGTTATTATTACTTTGTTTTCTTACTACTTTTATTTGGTTATTTTTTTTTGGCTTCATCTTTGGAGAGGTTTTGGATCACAGAAGGGTCACAATTGTGGCAGGGAAGGAACACTGGTGTGGGGTGACAGTGATGGGGGATGCATGGGAGGGGTTTCATCTGGGGCATGCCACTAAGGCATATAAATGTGTTCAAGTGTTCATGGGGTGTTGTCACCGTGAGTGGAGATCCACACAATAATCAAAAGAATATTGAATTCCAATCCTGGGAGTCCTGCTACATTCTCTAATAGAGTGGCAAGAATCCCGAGTACATGAGTAGTGCTTAGTGAAAGAGTACAGATCATTACACCAGGCCCTTGATATTGATGGTTGTACTGATAAACCTTGTTCTTGTGAAACTGAACCTTAGCCTAGTATTACATATTGCCTGGGAGTTACCTCCTGAAAGCCTCCTTGTTGCTCAAATGTGGCCCCTGTCTAAGCCAAACTCACATGGAGATTCACTACCTTCCACCTGGCATGGGACCAGGATGAGCCCCACCCCAGCACCGAGGGATTATTACCAAGCACTAACTAGCAATGCATCTGGAAAAAGACCTTGAAAGAGGGAAATATTAAATACAAATGAGATTTTATGGCTAAGAGATTTCAAAGCGAATCAGAAGTCATTCCAGAGATTACCCTTATACACGTCTCAGCAGGATTTCATTGACTGCCACAGTAAACAGTGCCTCAAACAGCGGGGCACCTTAGTGCTCTAGAGACATCTAGACACTACAGGCAGGGCAGACAATCTCAGAAATTCGGCACCCTGTCAGTGGGCCTTACTTTCAAATTTATACTCCCCAATGTAATAGAAGTAAACTCATTGATAATTTCCCTACACATGGCTTTTCTGACCCTTTCATTTAAACCTATAATTAGCACTATTCTTGTTAAATGTATGTCCCAGAGACTTAAATCTTCAATCTGTTCATATGACGGTTGAGCCCTGAATCTCAGCAGAGTTGCAGCCAACACCTATTCTCCAGTTCATTGGACTCACCCAGGACAACTAACGAAAGGATGATGATGAACAACACCTATCCCCCCAAAAATAGCAAGTATCTATAACTGCAAGCAAGTAGTTCCATCCATCTGCCCCATGGGATCTAAGCCCCCTGTAGCTGTTTGGCAGTTTGATGCAATTATGAATTCCAAAAATCTATATTAAATTATGCTTGTAAACTGATCTGTTCATCTGGGCATGATTAAGTTATAATTGGGGCTTTGACTGGGCCACGTCAGTAAGGCATTGATGGGGAATCAAATATAAAAGGCAAGGCAAGGGGGCGGATGTGGCTCAACTGGTTGGGCGTCCGTCTCCCATATGGAGGGACCCGGGTTCGATCCCTGGGACCTCCCGGTAAAAAAAAAAAAAAAAAAAAAAAGGCAAGGCAAAGAACAGAGGAAGCAGTTCTGATGTTGGAGTTTTGATGCTGGAGCCCGGGAAGGCGAGTAGACAGAGGAGCTTGGTCGTGAGGAAAGAAAGAAGGCCTCAGGATAGAGATGAGCCGTTTGCCTGACAGTTTCACAGCTGGCCTTGTGTGAGAGAAGCAAAGCCTAGAGAGCCTCATAGCCTACAGCTGACCCTGTGGAAGAAACAGAGGAGCTAAGCCTGGAGAGAAACTCAGCCCCAGAAAGAGTGGAACCCAAGAAGCCTGAACCCTGGCAAACGTCGGCAGCTGTCTTGCTCCAACACATGGCAACGGACTTTGGTGAGGGAAGAAACTTTTTGTGGCCTGGTAACTGTAAGCTTCTACTCCCAAATAAATACCCTTTATAAAGACCAACCATTTTCTGGTATTTTGCATCCAGTACCCCTTTGGCTGACTAATACACCCCCTCTCAATCAGAAACAGAATGGGCATCACCATCCCCAAATCCTCAAGATTGGGAAATGAATAATGGACTAAAGTAGACATTATTATTAGCTAGTAATGGAAGAACTTATAACACTATTAAAAAGGCAGTGGCCACCAGAGGTTCTGAGGGGAAGGAGAGGGAAGAATAGGTGTAACATGGGGCATTTTGGGGACATTGGAATTGTGCTATATGACATTGCAATGATGGACACAAGCCATTATACATTTTGTCAAAACCTATAAAATTGTATGGGGCTAAGTGTAAACTCTAAGGTAAAATATAGTCTATGATTAGTAGCAATGCTTCAATATGTGTTGATCAGTTGTAACCAATATACCACACTAATGAAAAATGTTAATGTGGGAACGTGTGGGAGGGGGAGGGAGAGGGTATATGGGAATCTCCTATATTTTTGATGTAATATATGTAATCTAAAGCTTCTTTGAAAATTAAAAAAAATTTTTTTAAAGAGGCTATTGCAGTAATCCAGGTAAGAGATGATACTAGCTTGAACTAAGGGGGTAGCAATTTACACAAGTGGAAAAATAAGATGCTCTACTTTGGTGGCTGAGTGACAGAAATGGGAAAGGGAGGAAACTGAAGATGAATCCTAGGTTTATAGCTCAAGGAAATGGGATAGATGATGGGTCTATTTATACAGATGAATACTGGGAGAGTAGGAAGTATTTATGTTGGGGGGATGGAAATCAAGAATTGTTTGGGCCATACTCTTTTTGAGATACCCATTAGATAGCTGAGTGGAAGTGCCAACTATACACTTGGTGATTTATTAAGTTGAAAATCAATGGTATTTAAAGGCACAGGGTTACATGAGATCACCTAGGGGGGGAATGAGTTAAGATGGGGAAGAGCGGAGGACCTAGAACTGAGTGACAGAGCGCTTTATCACTCTGCTTTATCACAATGAGTGTATATCTGTACAAAATGATATATATTTGAAACAAACAACATAATATATGTGATAGATATGTATTTAAAGTATCATAGGCTCTTGACTTATTGCAGCCCATAGAGAGCTTCTGTTAGGACTGCTATTGAAATGGCATGCTATAGGAGAAGAGGGTTTTTTTTTTTTCATTAAGATTAATGATTATTTGTGAGCTATAATTGCTCAAAAAGGTATTCTGGAATCAGTGCACAGAAGGAAAGGGTAAAGAGAAGAGAGTGCTTAAGTTCACAAGTTCCCAGAGAAATGTTAAAACAAGATAACATTCCTCTAAAATTAAGAAGGATGACAATATCAAGTGTTACTGAAAAAAGTATGAAAAAAAGAACTTTCATCCACTGCTGGTGGCAGAATAAATGAGCTAAGCCACTTTGGAGGGGAATTTTGCTATTCTAGCAAAATTCAAGTGTTTGTAACTCAGCAATTCTACTTCTGAGTATATGACTGTGCTAAAGAAAACCCTCTCATGTGCACAATGGGACATTCACAAAGATATTCACAGGAGCATCATTAATTAGCAAAAACTGGAAACATCTTAAATGGGAACAGAAAAATAAAATATGATATATTCATGTAATGGAATACCATCCATTAAAATGAATCTACTAGCTCTATAGTTATCATTATGAGTATATTTAAAAACACAATGGGGGAGCAGATGTGGCTCAAGCGGTTGAGTGCCTGCTTCCCACATGGGACGTCCCAGGTTTGGTTCCTGGTGCCTCCTAAAAAAAAAAATAAACAACAAGCAAACAAATGGAAAAACCAACTCAGGGAAGCCAATGTGGCTCACTGATTGAGCACCAGTTTCCTGCATATGAGATCCCAGGTTCAATCCCAAGCCCTGGTACCTCAAAAAAACAAAAACCACAATGATGAATGGGGGGAAAAGATATAGAAAGGTATATATATGATATGATACCACTTACGCAAATTTTAAGATTCATGATAACGGTTACATCTAGGAAGGTTAAAAGAAAAAGAAATGGGTTTGAGAAGGGGTATTAAAGGAGCTTCAACTTTATTAATAGGGTTTTATTTATTTTATAATATAAAACTTCAGGCAAATATAACAAAATGTCAAATTTTTGTTCTTGGGTGATAAGTACATAGGCATCTATTATATTATCCTATGTACTTGTATCTTCACAATTTCAGAAAAAAGAAGCTGTGCTTATACTGCTTTATTTATAAAGGGAAAAAAGGCAGAGTAAGCAAGATGTTTCCTATCTTGATTCAGTAAAGGAAATAGTGAGAACATTTTAAAATAACCTTATCATGGTCAACTGAACATGCAGCTTTTCAGTATACTGCAGAAAAAACAGGCAATAAAGATGAAACTTTCAAAGCTGGCTATAAAAGGCAAAGGTATTTACTTGAGCTTCTGAAATGACAGATAAGATAAATTATTTTTTCTTGGCACTGAATAGTTGGTTTGTTCAGAAAGCATATATAGGTGATAGATACAGTATTTTGTAGAGACTAAGGACATCACTTTAGGGCTGAAATAACAGTTTTTTAAACATGAAAATAATCCTGGGGTATTTTTAAAGAAAATATGGTACACACAGCATGCTACATATATATGTGTGTGTGTCTATTTACTCATTCCCAACACATGATTATTTTCTTCATGATCTAGAGAAAGAAATTGATAATATATTCCTTATTAGACATATTTAAAACAACATCCTAATGTTTAAAATGCACATTAAGAAACACCTTCAGTACCAAATAGAACCAAATAATGGATCAGGAACTCACTTGGCACCATTTCCTAAATGGAAACATTTAGTCTTCTAACTTCTGAGTATGATGTACTCAACAACTTAGTATCTTATGGAAAGTTGAAAACATTCCTTAGAGAAAAACTTCTCCATAATTTCTGAGTCCATATTCAATCTAAATATGACAGTGACTTGCTGCCATTCCTGAAGACCTATCATTCTGAATTAGGTCTTTCTAATTTCACAGAAACTAAGTAAGAAAAGATACCAACTAGATGTAAAATCTGATCTATTTCTCAAGCCATCACTGACATGGAGACAAGTACCTGTGAAAAGACAGCACGCATTATCATAAAACATAACTAAATTATGCTTTATTTTTATTTTAAACATTATGAGTTTTAAAAAATTATCTAGAAATTGGTAGTTCACAGATATGCTGAGTACCCATTAAGAGATCTGCAGATTCCTGACATGTAAGGAAGTGACAGGGAGATACCAGAGATGAGGTGGAAAAGGAGGTGGGTGGAAGCCAAAGGCAAATAGCCTATTTTAAAATTTTGCCTACAGTTGCTTTGGGCTGAGCACAGAGGGAAGAAACTCTTCCTCCTTCCAACAAACAGGCCAGCCTCTAGCTCCTAAGACTCAACTCTCAGGTCACTTAGATAACATTATTCACATGAGGAAATATATTACAAATTCTAAACAAAGCAGATTTATATGTAGATTTTTGCCATTACTACAAAAACATTGGCAAAAGAAAATGAATACCAATAAATAATGACAGTATTAATATTGTGCTTTTGTATACTACCTCAATTAAGACAGTATAAAGAATAAAACCAGAGTTGAGTCTGTTCCTATTCAAGGGCACCAGCGCTGAGGACAGCAGCAGCAGCGTGAGCATGGTTGTCGGCATGGTAACCGTCAGCTTACCAAGCTGGTTTTTCATCCCCATGAGCACGGAGTTCATGTGTGCTTTGGATGCATAGAGCTTGCTCACAGCCTTCCTTGACCTGATCATCTCCTTGGCCAGAACCACACAGACATCCTTCTGGCCCTTCTTGGCAGCATCTTTCACAGATCGTTTCACTTTTTCTTCTTCCCTTTGAATATCTAGTTAGAACATAACACAAAAGGCCAAAATCAGGTGTCAACCAGGAGATTTACTGGCACTCAAATCCATTTTTATTATGATTTATATGTGTCAAGTAAATAGAATGTATAGAAGGATACAGACAAATCCCAAATAAATGTGATGGGTAGTCATTATTTCTAAAAACAATGTTAAAGTAGGTGAAGAGTGAAAAGAGAAGAGCAATCTTATTATACTTGACAAATTTCAGAACTGCTTTTGCACAGCCTATTCTAACATTTGTTGGTACTGGTATCAAGGAAATTTAAAAATAGTGTAGTGTAAATGCCTTCCAACACTTCATCTAATAATCAATTAAGAAGTATTTCCACAACTATGGGAGTACAATCTCTGTATAGTCATGAACAATTTTTGCAAACCTGCAACCTATGGAAAGCCTGAACATGTTAAAAGCATCACATTACCATCACCTAGCGGTAAGATATGTCTATATTATATGCTTTGTGAGCAACAGGTTTTGAATATATCAACACTGAGGTCTAAATTCTAATTGTTACCCTGCCCACAGTCTAAAATGCACTTGCCTGATAGTAGGAGAAACTTGAAGAAAATACCCATTGCTCTACCACACAACTTAGCGTCTCCAAGCTGCATCCTCGTTGTAGCGTCAAGTAGCACTTCATTCCTTTCTATTTGTGAATAATATTCTACTATCAGTTGATGGACATTCAGGTTGTTTCTACATTTTGGCTATTATGAATAATGCTATTATGAACATTTAACATGCAAGTTTTTGTACGGATAAAGGTTTTTGCTTCTCTTGGGTAGATACCTAGGAGTGGAACTGCTGGGTCATATGGCAACTCTATGTTTAACTTTTTGAGGACTATTTTCTAAATTGGCTGTACCATTTTACATTCCCACCAGTAACATGAGGGCTCCAATGTCTCCACATCCTCACCAACATTTTTAAGTGTCTGTCATTTTGATTTTAACCATCCTAGTGGATTTTGATTTGCATTTCCCTAATGGTTAGTGATGTTGAACATCTTTTCATGTGCTTATTGTCCATCTGTATATAATCTTTGGAGGAATGTCTGTCTATTCAAGCCCTTTGCCCATTTTTTTATTTTTTTTATTTTTTTTTATTTTTTGTTCTTATTTATTTATTTTCTTTCTTTAGTTTTTCCCTTTGTTGTTGTTGTTGTTGTTATTCCTTAGCCCATTTTTAAACTGGGTTCTCTTTTTATTGTTTTGGTGTAAGAGGTCTTTTAATAATGCTGGATACCAGACCATTTTCAGATATATGATTTACCAGTATTTTCTCCAGTTCTGTGGATTGTTTTGTTCCTTTCTTCTTAGTGTTATTTGAAGCACAAAAGTTTTTAATTTTGATGGAGCCCAATTTATCTAATTTTCTTTGGCTGCTTGTGCTTTTAGTGTCATATCTAAGAAACTCTATTGCCAAGATCATGAAATTTTCTCCTATGTTTACTTCTAAAAGCTATTTTATAATTTTAAAATGTTCTCACATTCAGGTCTTTGATCCATTTTGAATTAATTTTCATATGTGATATGAAATTCATTCTTTTGCATGTGGATATCCAGTTGTTCTGGCACCATTTGTTGAAAATACTATTCTTCCCCCATTGAACTGTCTTGGTACCCTTGTTGAAATCAACTGACCATAGATACATGGGTTTACCTCTGCACTCTCAATTATTTTTTTTTTAAGATTTATTTACCCTGCCCCCCGTCCCCCACCATTGTTTTGTGCTCGCTGTCTGCTCTCTGTGTGTTCTTCTGTGTCTGCTTGTCTTCTCTTTAGGCAGCACCAGGAACCAATCCTGGGATCTTTTGGAGTGGGAGAGGCGCTCAATCTCTTGCGCCACCTCAACTCCCTGGTCTGCTGCATCTCTTATTGTCTCTCCTCTGTGTCTCTTTTCGTCGCATTATCTTGCTGCACCAGGTCTCTGCATGGGCCAGCACACCGCATGGGCCAGCTCTCTGCTCAGTCTAGCTCGTCGCACAGGCCAGCTTGCCTTTCACCAGGAGGCCCGTCCAATATGGTAGACGGGAGCCCAATTGCTTGAGTCACATCCTTTTCCCTGCACTCTCAATTCTATTCCACATTTATGTCTATCCTTATGTCAGTATCACACAGTCTTGATTACTATAGCTTTGAAGTATGTTATGAAATTGGGAAGTGTGAATCCTCCAAATTTGTTCTTCTTTTCTTAAGACTGTTTTGGCTATTCTCTGTCTCATGCATTTCCACATGAATCTCAGGATCAGTTTTTCCATTTCTACAAAAAACCACCTTTACTTTGATAGGAATTTGTTGATCAATTTGGAGAGTATTATCATCTTAACAATATTAAGTCTTCTAATTCATGTACTGGAGATGTCTTCTCATTTATAGAGGTCTTCTTTAATTTCTTTCAATGATTTTTGTAGTTTTCAGTGTATAAGTCGTACACTTCTTTTATTAAATTTATCCCTATTTTATTTTTTATACTATTAGAAATGGAATTATTTTCTTACTTTCATTTTCAGATTATTTAGAGTCTATTTTTAAGTAAATCTATACACAATTTATACACAGATCCCACGTCAAAGAACCTAAACCATTAAAAATATGTAAAAATGCTCCCTTTATCATTATTTTAAAGTAAATTTTTCAAAAAGTTAAAGTAAATACGTGTGGCAATGGCACATGCATAAACATACAGACCACTGGAACTGGATGAAAAGTTAAGAAACAGTCTCAATAGTATATGAGGTTTTAAAATAATGTTCAAAAAAGTTCCAAAATTTTATGAGAAATAATCCACATATCCTAGATGTTCAACAAACCTCAAGTAACATAAACACAAGGAAAAGCACACTTAGGCACATCATAGTCAAACTGTGAAAACAAAGATCAATAAAAATTTTGAAAAGCAGTCAGGGTGGAGGTGGGTGCACAATATATTACACACAAGGAAACAACAAGAGTAAATACAGGGAAGCGGCTGTGGCTCAATCAGTAGGGCTCCCGTTTACCATATGGGAGGCCCCGGGTTCGGTTCCCGGGGCCTCCTGGTGAAGGCAAGCCCGCCCGCACGGCGTGGTTAGCTGACCCAGCGAGCACAAGCAGCAAGGGGGGATAAATAAATGAATAAATAAATAAAATCTTAAAAAAAAAAAAAAAAAAAAAAGAGTAAATACAGACATCTGACAAGAAACAATAAAAAATGAAAAGACAATATAACAGTATCTTTAAAGTGATGAAAGAAAAAAAATCTGTACAACTAGGATTCTATAAATAACATATATATCTATCAGACATAAAGATACATAACTTTGCCAATAAGGATGATATTGAAATACTACTAATAATTTTACACTCATAAATTTGATAACTTAGAAGAAATGGACTAATTCCTTGAAAGACATAAACTATCATATTCAGTCAAAAGTTTGATACTGAACAGAGAAATGTCTAGTCCCAGATGGGTTCCCTGGTCAAGGCTACCAAACATTTAAGGAAGAAATAATTCCAATTCTACAAGATCTCTTTCAGAAAACAGAAGCAGAGGGAACATTTCCCAACTCATTTTTAAAAGGACAGCATTCTTCGGAGAAATGTCTATTCAAGTCTTTGGCCCATTTTTTAATTGGGTCATTTGTCTTTTTATTGTTGAGTTGTAACATCTCTTTATATATCCTGGATATTAAACCCTTATCAGATATGTGATTTCCAAATATTTTTTCCCATTGAGTTGGCTGCCTTTTCACCCTTCTGACAAAGTCCTGTGAGGATGCAGCTGTAAGAAGAAATGAAGTCATAAAGCATATGGCAACATGGATGAACCTGGAGGACATTATGTTGAGTGAATGAAGCAAGCCAGACACAAAAGGACAAATACTGTATGAATGCATTACTATGAACCAAATATATCGTGTAATATATTGTTTGATTCAAAAAAAAAAAAAAAAATTTTTTTACATGTATCCATTACATTTAATTGAGAAATGTACATATTTATTCATCTGTGTTTACTTTTTAGTTTTTAATTGTTTATGTTTTCAATTATTAAGTGTACAAAATAAAGTTAAAAAAAAAAAAAAAGGACAGCATTACCCAATACCAAAACCAAACAAAGACATTGTAAGAGAAAACTACTGACCAATATCCTTTATGAACAGAGATGCAAAAATCTCAAAAAATATTAGCATATAGAATCCAGCAATATATAAACAGGTTAATACACATCAACCAAGTGGGGTTTATCCTAGAATGCAGGGTTGGTGCTACATTTGAAATTTAATCAATGAAATTAGTCATCTTAACAAACTTTTTAAAGAAGAAAAAGCATATGATCATTTCAGTAGATACAGGAAAAGCACTTGACAAAATTTAACATTCATTCATGATTAAAAAAAAAAAAAAAAACTCTTGGCAAATTAGGGATAGGAACTTCCTCAACCTGATAAAAAGCACTGGCAAAAAGTAAGTTAAAATATCAGTAAGAATAGTATGGCCCATTTATAAATAACTGTATTTTGGTGGTAGGATTTCAGGGTGATTTTTACTTACTCCTTTACACTTTTCTGCATTTCTATGTAAATATTATTATAGTTATGAAAACCAAAAAATTAACTATTTTCAGTTGAGCAAAAATCAAATAAATTATTTATAAACTATATAAATTCCAATATTGCCTATCAAGAGTGCCCTAAATGTGTTACACTTGACAGAAAGTGTAGACAACTTTGAGTCTTCCATAAGAAGTTGAGGGTTACCTACACTCATAATTTACTTTTACTGAAGTTACTATTTTGTTTTTCTTTTAAAATTTTTTATAATATACATGCAGAAAAGTACATTTTAAGTGTAGAGCTCAATGAATTTTCACAAATTAACAAACTCACGTAACTAGCACCCAGATCAAGAAACAGAGGGAAGCGGCTGTGGCTCAATCAGTAGGGCTCCCGTTTACCATATGGGAGGCCCCGGGTTCGGTTCCCGGGGCCTCCTGGTGAAGGCAAGCCTGCCCGCACGGCGTGGTTAGCCGACCCAGCGAGCACAAGCAGCAAGGGGGGATAAATGAATAAATAAAATCTTTAAAAAAAAAAAAAAAAAGAAACAGAATATTACAAACATGCCATTAGGTACCCTTACATTTCCTTTATATCACCCTGCCCCCAGCAAAGATAACCACTGTCCTGGCTTCTAACAGCAGCACTGATTAGTTTTGCAATCAGTTACTCTTTTGACACGAATATTAAAAATGAAACATTCTATTCATCTTGACTGCCAATATATAACCAAATGAAAGATCCTGAAAGCGTTTCTATGCTTGCACAAATCACATGTAAGGCAATCACATTCCTTTATAGTCACTGTCTAAAGTGTTTGGTTTGTTTTTTTGAGAGGGGTATTACTGTCAATACTTAGAAAAGTCCCTATTATCAGTCAGACATTGTCCTAAATACTTTACATATATTTACAGATTTGATTGTCACAACAATTCTACAAGGCTCAAAGTTTAGTAAGGACCCATGGCTAACAGAAGTTAAAGTCAGGGTTTAAACCTGTTAGTGTTAAGACTCCAAAACCCATAATCTTTTTTTGACACCACATTAGAGCTAGTTAATTTAAAAACTGCTCTGAATGACAGCAGGAAACTTCCACGGAAGAGATAGGGCTTGAGGATCATTTAAAAGCTATGGATGAGAGAAGGAATATAATGAACAAAGCATCAAGGAGGAATAAAGAAGGTTTATAGATACCTAACTGAATTTATGAAGTTTCTAAAGATGACCCTAATCAATCCTCTGTGCCATCACTGCCATACATTTTTACCTCATGTATACATTATTTTTTACCTTAGTCAATTTTTAAAAGAAATTTAAAATCAAGAAATAAACATGCCATTTATATTTATTCACATATTTACCACTTCCAGCATTCTTCATTGCTTTATGTAGATCCAAATTTGTATCTGGTATAATTTGCCTTCAGCCTAAAGAACTTACTTTAACATTTCTTGTAGTCCAGCTCTACTGGCAACAAATTCTCTTAGCTTTTTTATGAAACTATCTTTATTTCACCTGCACTTTTGAGGGATATTTTTATGGATAGAGAATTTTTGGTTGACGTGTTTTTTCATTCAACAGATTAAAGATGTTCTGTCTTGCGCTGCTTCTGGTGAGACATTTGCGGTCATCCTTATCTTTGTTTCCTGTATCTAATGTGTCTTTTTACCTCTGGCTATTTTACCTCTTTATTGCTAGTTCTTAGTAATTTGATTATGACATGGTTTGGTATGGTTTCTTTGGGTTTATCTTGTTTGGAGTTCTTTGAATTCCTTGAATCTGTTTCATCAGACTTGGAAAACTTTCTGCTTTTATTTCATCTGATCCTTGCCTGACTCCTCTCCTGGAGACCATTTGACACTGTCCCACAGGTCACTGAGGCTCTCTGTTCACTTTCTTCCCAAGACGTTTTTTCTCTCTGTACTAGTTTCGATAATTTGTGTTCTACTTTTAAATATACTGATCTTGTTTTCTGTAATGTCTAATCTGCTGTCAAGCCTATTCACATTGAGTATTCCAGTTCAGATATTATATCTTTCATCTCAAGATGTTCCAATTTATTCTTTCCTATCTTCTTTTTATCTCATTACGTTCACATTTTCCTTCAAATTCCTCAACATTATTTATAATTGACGTTTAAAATTCTTGTCTGCTAAATCCACCATCTCTGTCATTTCTAGGTCTATTTCTATTGCCTTATCTTTTTCCTGCTTTTGGGTCAAAATTTCCTGCTTCTCTGCAGTAAATTTTCATTGGATGCAGATGCTATGAATGTTTCATTGTTGGATATCTGACTTGTGGTCAGTAAGCAGGTAAGTTACTTGCAAATTAGCTGTCAAGACTTGTTTTTAAGCTTTGTTAGTACAGGTTTATGACAGCTTTTATTCTAGGTGATCTTAGCCTTAATATTAAGGCATGACCCTTTTGTGTCTCAACTGAATGTTTCAGATATTCAAAAAACCCTCTCCACTGTGGCTGGTTAGAACTCAACTGTCTCTGAACCCTGTGTGAGCTCTGGGAATTGCTTAGCTTATGGCTTCTGGTAGGTGCTCTTTCCCCGATACTAATTTTTTGCCTAGGGTTTTTTTTTTTTTTTTGGCGGTACCAAGGATTGAAACCAGGACCTTGTACTTGGGAAGCAGGCATTCAACCACTGAGCTATATCTGCTCTCCAATGAGAGTTGTGTTTGTTTTTAGGAGGTACTGGGGATCAAATATGGGACCTTGTATGTGGGCAGAAGGCATTCAACCACTTGAGCTACAATGGCTCCCCTGTCCAGGCTCTTAAAATCTCACTCTAATCTTGCACAGCTTAGTACTCAGCCAAAGACCCAAAGGGACCCATGCAGATTTCTAGAGTCCCTTATCAGGGTACTTACCTTTTTTCTAATACTCTGCCCCACAAATTCCAGGCACCTGAGCCTCTGTGAACTCTAATCTGTCCCCTCAACTCAGTGAGGCTATCACATACTGTGGAATCCCTCTCCCTGTGCTACAATCCAGACAGCATCTCCAGACAGAAAGTCAGGGCCATAGGGGGTTATCTCCCTTCTCGCAGTGGTCACAATCCTGCACTGCCTGCTGTCCAATGTCTGGAAACAGTTGTTTCATAGATTTTGTCCAGTTTTCTATTTCATCATGACCAGAGTACAAGTCTGAAACCAATCACTCCATCACGGCCGGAACTTTCCTCTCCAATTCTTTTTTAAGGAAGTGATTTTGGAAAACCTTTCTTGTACTAATTTTTCTCTAATCATGAAAGTGTTAAAAATCATGAAAGTTTTAGCGTTATCATCCTTTTTTGCAAGTCACCTTAATTATAAGTGGTACTCAATAAATCAACTTTATTTAGAAATATATTTTCCTCAATTTATGCCATGCTAGGATACACAACTTGAGCAACCTTAATGGAATTACATTCCTTACTCATGGACAATATCTTTAATTTGAATTCCATAAAAGACATTGTTTACAAGTAGCAAGGGATTTATTTCTTTTTCATTCCTGATACAAAATGTAAAGTTTCTTTGAGTTAATTATCTCTTTCATTTTTCTTATACTTATTATAGAATTAGAAAGTAGAATAATTACAATAGCTAAAATTAAATAAGAAAAAACTGTATCTTGAGGATACATACAGTTTATTTTTACGTACTAAAGCAAAATATATCAAGAGAGTGGAGAATAGGAGACATAAAATGTTAACTCACCTCTTATTTGCCTGTCAACAACTCTCATTTCCTTTCTTATCTTCAATGACCATTCATTGACCTGGGAAAAAAATTAAAAAATTGAAATTAAAACATTCCTAATTCAACCATTTTTAAAGAATTTTATATTACTTCTACACTTATTCCAAACACAAAATAAATAAAAATCACTGTCAACAAAGGAGTTTTAGGCTCATATTCGATTTTTCCTTGGATCTCTTCTTATTCACAGTGCATAGAAACTTCATGCTACACAAAGATTCTTATCTGAAGGCAAGGAGTAAGAAGCACTTTATATACAACCTTGTAAGGAGAATGGTGCCCTTGTGGGTACACACAATATTTTCAAGATGTACATGGCCACAGATAGTTTCAGGGGCATCAATTTCAAGATTTTTATCTTCTACAAATAATTAGGTCAAAAACTACTCTGCCTGAGAACATACCTGTGTCACGAGAATTTGCCATTTCCTTCCTCCCTTTCACAATAATGCTCCTCTAATTTACAAAAGAAAGAGATTCTTCTAACTTATGTCTTATTACCATGGTTTATTTTTCGGAGTGGCAAAAAAACCTATGAAGAACAAAACAAAGGGTAAACTGGTGTAGGTGTTGAGAACACAGTGAATGTCTCTAATGATTATTAAATTCTTATGCAAGAGAAGTGTTCTCCAATTCTTCACTTTCAAAATAACTGAAGGAGGATCTAATTGAGTTGTCAGTTCATAAATCATTAAAAGGTAACTTTTATACTAAGTCACTATGTGCTTTTTTGGCATATGACTCAGAAGTTCAAAGAACTGAGTGACAATGCCATAACAAAACTCTTTCCTTTCCCACCTAACTTAGGTTAACGTTTCTCAACACGAGTTTCTCAACAAAAGGCTGCTCAATTACTTTTTTTTTATTTTTTATTTTTTCTTTATTTCATCATTCATCCCCTCCTTGCTGCTTGTGCTCGCCGGGTCAGCCAACCACGTCGCGCGGGCGGGCCCGCTCCCACCAGGAGGCCCCGGGAACCGAACCCGGGGCCCCCCACATGGCAAACGGGAGCCCCACTGATCGAGCCACAGCTGCTTCCCAATTACTTTTAAAAAACATAAAATATGAGTAGGATGATGCTGAACCCTGCAGCATTTATCTGTGGATACATGGATACATCATCCATGGATACATGAACTGAATGGCAAAAAAATAAAAAAATAAAATCCCTATCATTGGGTAAAGATACATTTTCAATAAATTTTACTTTTTATGTTTAATAATTGTATAACAAAATCTGTAAAACGTTTACGTACACTAGTTGTAATTGCAATAACCTGGAGTAACATTTTAATAAGCACTTAGTGCTGTATGGTCATAAAATTTTTTACAATTTTAATATTAGATCTGTGCACATGTTTATTCTAAGTATAATAGAATGATTAATAAATTATTTCAAGAACAAAATTATTACATTTTAGGGAGAAAACCATGAGGTGAAAGTAGAATGGAAATAAAAGTTCAAGGAGAAAAAGGAATAAAAAGAAAATCTGACTATAATTACTTGTACCTGTATGTTTTAAATAATGATGGGTATAAAATTGCTGCGATATTCAGAATCTACTGGATACTTTAAAAAAGTGGTGTGACAGTTTTATTTATACACAATATTAACAATATTCCAAAAATTAGATCCTATTCAACTCCACTTAAACTTATGATGAAAAATATAAGAAGTCAATTAAAAACTGCCCTAGAGGGTACACAATTAAAATTAATTTAGGTGGCAGATAAAATAAGTTTGAAGACACTGTTGGAAGCTAACCAGAATTTCTGAAACTACAGGAAAGGAAATCCAAGATTCACACATTTATTCAAATGTTCACTGAGCCCCTACTATGTGCCAGGCACTGTTCACTGTGCTAGCAAGAGAGCAGGACAGAAGACAGAGATCCCACCCTTCTGAAACTTACATACTAATGAAGACAGACAACAAGCAAACAACTACGTAAATAGACTGTAAATATATACTGTCATATAATAACTGCCTCAGTTTGGATGGAGAGAGTAATATGGATTAAGGCCCACCTTGATTCAGTCTGCTTACACTTCAACAGGATCTTATTCACAAATGATTCCATTCGTTAACTGATAAGACATTTCCTAAGGGTTCTTTTTTTCAAATGGATTCACACCCACAGGAATGCTAATCAAGAACATGTCTTTTGTTGGGCTATATGATTAAATCTTCCATAATGACTATCTGTGAAAAGGTAAAGCAATTTTCAGTTTCAACTAAGACATATAAAGAGCTTGGAAGTCATCATTCCTGTCCTTACCACAAAAAGAAAGCTGAACGAACAGAAAACCAACTTTTCAGAGCCATCAGAGAACTGAAGTAAGTCTCCAGGGAAATCTGCCACCTGAATTTTTTTTTTTCTTTCACCTGAAATCTTGACTGAGAAAGTGAATACAGAGTCAATACTGAGATATGTTTATCTGGAACAGAAACTGCTGGTGCCATAACTAGTAAATTTAAAAAATGGTAATTCTGGTGAATTAATGAGAAAATAAGAACTCCTGGGGGCCCTACACTTTTATGGGTTTTATCTCCAGGAAACCACCTCTCCCCCAGGTTCTCATAATAGTGTTCAAAGAAAAGATTCCCTCAGATTTTTGGCAGGTAGTAAGCATTTTGAAATATGCCCAGAGAGGGAAGTGGATGTGGCTCAGGCAACTGGGCTCCCACCTACCACATAGGAGGTTGCTGGTTTGGATTCCAGTGCCTCCTAAAGAAGACAGCGAGCTTGCATGATGGGCAGGCGATACAACGAGAGACACAAGAAGAAAAAACATAATGGGAGACACAACAAAGCAGGGAGAAGTTCCTAGTGTCTCCTAAAGAAGACAGCTGACGTGATGGGCAGGTGCGGCGAGATGATGCAACAAGATGACACAACAAGAGACTCAGGGAGGAAAAACAGAATGAGAGACACAACAAAAGCACAGATAGAGGTGGCTCAAGAGGTTAAGCACCTTCCTCCCACATCAGAGGTCCTGGGTTCAGCTCCCAGTGCCTCCTAAAGAAACAAGGAAGAGGAATAGACATAGCAAGTGAAAAACAAGGGGGTGGGGAGAAAAAATAAATAAATCTTTAAAAAAGAAATATGCCTAGAGGGCACTCCATACAAAGGTCTACTCTCCAGCAATTAAACTTTACTAGAGCCTTTTCAACCTTGGGGAACGGCATTTACACAACACCAGTTCCCTCTAGTCTAGCAGATGTTTCACATAAGGGTGAAAGGGGAAGCTAAGAAACACTTTTGACAGTCACAGCCCAGGAACACAGGCTCAACTAAAAGACTAAGATTAAGTAAGATTATAAAACACTTCCTCTTCCTTACACCTTACTGCCACACTAACAGAGCTCCAGTATAATAACAGTGGATTATAGCTGAAAGAGTTGTAAGGCACAGACTCCATATAAAGAGTTCTTAGGGAAGCCCAAAGACATCAGGGTTGATAAAAACAAGGACAACAGAGGGATTTGAAGCATCTGGCACCTACAGCTACAGAAAAATTAAACAAAGTCCAAATGCTAGCCTGAAACTAAAAAAACCTAAACTAAAGACCTATGAACATTAGTTCCAAATTATCCTATATATCATGTCCAGCTTTCAACAAAAAATTACAAGGGGGCGAAGCAGATGTAGCTCAGTCACTGGGCTCCCGTCTACCATATAGGTCCAGGGTTTGATTCCTGGGGCCTCCTGGTGAAAAGCAAGCTGGGCCCATGTGGCGAGCTGGCCCGAGCAGAGAGTTGGCCCACGCGGAATGCTGGCCCATGTGGAGTGCTGGCGCAGCAAGATGACGCAACAAAAAAGAGACACAGAAGAGAGACAATGAGAGACACAGCAGATCAGAGAGCAGAGGTGGCGCAAGAAATTGAGCAGCCTCTCTCCACTCTGGAAGGTTCCAGGATTGGTTCCCAGTGCTGCCTAAAGAGAAGACAAGCAGACACAGAAGAATACACAGAGAGCAGACAGCAAGCACAAAACAAGGGGGGAGGGAGAAATAATTTTTTAAAAAAAATTACAAGGCTTGCTAAAAGACAAGAAAAAAACACAATCTGAAGAGACAAAGCAAGCATGAGAACCAGACTCAGATATGACGCAGGTTTTGAAATTACCAGAAAAGGAATTTAAAATAGCTATAATTATCATTAGTTAAGGGCTCTTGTGGAAAAGTAGACAATGTGCAAGACTGTAACCTAGGGTTAAAAATTAAATAATTAGGGAAGCGGCTGTGGCTCAATCAGTAGGGCTCCCGTTTACCATATGGGAGGCCCCGGGTTCGGTTCCCGGGGCCTCCTGGTGAAGGCAGGCCCGCCCGCATGGCGTGGTTGGCTGACCCAGTGAGCACAAGCAGCAAGGGGGGGATAAATGAATAAATAAATAAATAAAAAAAAAAAAAAAAAAAAAAGACCCCCAACCTTTTCCCCAAAAAAACAAAAAAAAAAAAAAAAAAAAAAAATTAAATAATTATGATTACTAAATCATTACGTAGATACCTTTATATTACCAATAGCCAAAGGTTAATATCTGAAATTACTGAAACTGGCTAGACTTAGTCTAGACCTGCTAATTGTGATGGTCATTCTAAACAGGTCCCACCTTTGTTTATAGTTACTCTAGACTAGGCTCACCTTGTGTATGGGTTACTATTGTGATGGTAATTCTAGATTAACCTTTTCTTTATCTTTACTCCAAAACTAGGCTCATCCTTGTGTAAGCTTACTATTGTAATGGTGACCACTCCATTCATCCTTTGTTTAATATTCATATGAAAAACCCTGGAACAAACCTTTGTTCTGTATATCCCTATCCCAGATTCTGGTGACTCACCCTAGTTTAGTACACACATCCTGTTCAGCCAATTAATGTTTATTAATGAAGGAAACTGTGTGCAGTTCCACCCCAATTATTCATTTGCACCCTGATGTTATAAAATATTAGAATTTCTGCAGATCCAGGAGGCAGTTTGTGGGGCTACAAGGTCACTGACCTCCTTTGCTTATGCAAACAAATATCTTTCTGTCTTGGAAATCCCAATATCTCAAAAATTGGTCTTTAGAGTGCACTGGAAGAAAAGAACCTGCTTTTACTTGGTATCAAGAACAGATGGGTAAATGCAAGTGCTGAGAGGGAAACTCCTGGGAAGAACAAAAAGGAAATGCTAGAAATAAAAAAAAAAAAAAACACTATAAAACTACAACGGAAATGAAGAATGCCCCTGAGGACTCATTAGACTGATCGTGGCCAAGGTAAGAATCAGTGAATTTGAAGATAAGTCAATAGAAACTTCCCAAACTAACTGCAAGGAGAAAAAAATGAATTAAAAAAACAAAAACAAAAACAAAAAACAGAACGCCCAAGAACAGCAGGACAATTAAGATGAAACATGCGAACTAAAAGAAGAGAAAGAGGGAAAGAAATATTTGAAATAACAGAGGGACTTCCGGGAAGATGGCGCAATAAAAAGACATGGGACTCTCTTCTCCAGAAAAATAGCTAAAGGACAGGCTGAAACAGGCTAGAAAAAGCTTCTACAGTTTAGGACACCAGGCGAAGGCTGGACACCGCCCAGAGGTGAGAGGGATAAAGGAGGGAAAACACCAGCTGCTGCTGGTACCATTCCCCACACTAAAGACACCTTAGTATTCTCCACTACACACAAAGGGAGCTCCAGGGAGCTACCACCCCAGGAAAGGGGAGAGAGAGGAACGCAGCCTAAGGCTGACTCATTTTCTGACCCACAAATTTAGTCTGCTGTGTCCCATGAGCCCTTCCAGGCCAGGTGGAACCACATAGTGGTTTGCCCTGGGAGCCAGTGAAGGACTGCAGCAATCCAACCCTCACAATCCCTCTCTTCTAGCTGGGACTAACCGTTGAGGACGCCCCAGGAAAGGGGGGAGAGAGAGGACACAATCTAAGGCTGACTCAGCTTTTGACTCACAAATTTGGTCTGCTGTGTCCCAAGAGCCCTTCCAGGTTGGGTGGGGCGGCACCATTGTTTGCCTTGGGAGCCAGCAAAGGGCTAAAGATATACAACCCTCCCAATCTCCTCCTCTACTAACAGGGATTGATTGTAGAGGACTCAGAGGGGAGTGGAAAAATTTCTGAAGTGGGAAAAGGGAGGGGGCTGCCAGAGCAGACTGGAGAACTATCTCAGAGAAAGTTTGAATTACAAAGCTCATAGCCTCCAGACAGGAAGCTCTATCACATTGATCCAGTCTGTGTGGCAACAAATACACTCAGACCAGGAACTGAACAGAGAGCTGGCAAGAGCACCATCTGTTGTCAGACTAAGGAAATGAACACAAGAAAATTACAAATAAGTAGGAGAGGCTTTTCCCAGTCTCTATAGTCTCCCTTCCCCAAGGCCCTAGGAAGTGACTCTACAACCAATTACTGGGTCCAGTGTCCAGTTCTGAGCAACCAGCAGGACAATCCTAACAATCCAGGCTGAGCCAAGAATCAAAGAGCAGTGGTAACACACAGACTTCTGCCACTAAATCCCTACAAAAAGAGAAAGAGATTGAGCATCTGAGTAAACTCATCATAATCAGATGCCTAGATATCAGCAAAAAATTACAAACCATACTAACAAAATAGAAGACATAGCCCAAGAAAAGGAATATATCAAAGCCCAAGAAGAGATGCAGAATTCCAAAAAACTACAGCGAGATGCACACAAATTTCCAAAATGAAAGTAATGAGTTGAAAGACAATATGACCAAAGAGATAAATGACATCAAGAAGACATTGAGGTCAGGTTTCCTGTAAGAGAGACCAGTTCATTTATGTTCATAAACCACAGGAATAGTGTATCAAACTGTTTTAAAAAGTAATGTTTTTTCTACATAAAATATTATTTAGCTTAAGACTTCTTAGGACATTTGTAAAAGCACATTAAATACAATAAGGTTTCTGATTATTTTTTGTAACCAGAGATGGATTTGCAACTGAAACAACATTGCTAAATTTTTATTATATTTGGTAAAAAAAAAAATTTGCCTTGTATAATTCATGTATATTATATTATTATATATTATACTTGTTCTGAAAAAGAAAAAAAAAAAAAAAAAAAAAAAAAGAAGACATTGAGGAAGCACTAAGAAGAATTTGAAATCCTCAACAGAAAAGTAACAGAGCTCATGGGAATGAAAGACACAATAGGTGAGATAAAAAACACATCTGAGGCATACAACAGCAGACTCGAAATGATAGATGAAAGAATAAGTGATACCGAAGACAGAACAGCTAAAATTGAAGAGAGAAAAGAAGGGAAAAAATTGAGCAGGGGCTCAGAGAGTTGAATGACAATAAAAAACACAACAATATACCTGTCATGGGAGTTCCAGAAGAAGAGAAGGGAAAAGGGGCAGAAAGAGCATTTGAGGATATAATAGCTGAAAAACTCCCAACTCTCACGAAAGAAATGAACTTACATGTACAAGAAGCACACCGTACCCCAATCAGAATAAATCTGAATAGATGTACTCCAAGACACATACTATTCAGAATGTCAAATGTCAAAGATAAAGAGAAAATTCTCAGAGCAGCAAGGGAGAAGCAAACGATCACATACAAGGGACCTCCAGTAAGACGATGCCTATTTCTCTTCAGAAACCATGGAGGCGAGAAGACAGTGGTATGATACAATTAGAATACTGAAAGAGAAAAACTGCCAGATGAGAATTCTTTATCCAGCTAAACTGTCCTTCAAATATGAAAATGAGTATAAAATAATCACAAACAAGCAGAAACTAAGAGAGTTTGCAAAAAAGAATCCACCTTTGCAGGAAATATTAAAGGAAGTCTTAGAACCTGAAAGAAAAGACAGGAGGAGACAGGCTTGGAGGAGAGTATAGAAGAAAGAATTGCAGAAAGGATAACCAAAAGAGTCAAAAGAGAGACAAAAACAAGATATGACATATGAAAACCAAAGAATAAAATGGAGGAAGTAAATGGTGTTTAGAGTAATATCATCGAATGTGAATGGAATAAACTCCCCAATCAAAAAATACAGGCTGACAGAATGGATAAAAAAAACATGAGTCATCCATATGCTGCTTACAAGAAACTCACCTTAGACCCAGGGATAAAAAACTGCTGAAAACGAAAGGTTGGAAAAAGATACGTGACATGAATAATAATCAGAAAAGAGCAGGGGTAGCTATACTAATATCAGAGAAAACAGACTTTAAATGCAAAAAAGGTATAAGATATATAAGGCCACTATATATTAATAAAAGGGACAATCCACCAGGAAGATATAACAGTCATAAATATCTATGCACCTAACCAGAGTGCCCTAAAATACATGAAACAAACTCTGGCAAAACTGAAGGGAGAAACAGACATCTCTACAATAATCGTTGGAGACTTCAACACCCCATTCACATCATTATATACAACAACTAGACAGAAAAGCAACAAGGAAACAGAGAACTTGAACAACATGATAAACAAGTTAGACCTAACAGACATACAGAACACTGCATCCAAACTCAGCAAGTTATACGTTCATCACAAGTGCCCATGGATCTTTCTCCAGGATAGAACCCATGTTAGGGTACAATGCAGCTCTCAATAAATATAAAAAGACTGATATTATACAAAGCATCTTCTCAGATCATAATGGAATGAAAATGGAAATCAATAATAGACAGGAAAAAAGTAAATTCACAAATGTGTGGAGGCTAAAGAACACACTCCTAAATAATCAGTGGGTCAAAGAAGAAATTGCAAGTGAAATCAGTAAATATATTGAGACAAATGAAAACAAGAACACAACTTATAAAAACTTATGGGATACAGGGGGCGGATGTGGCTCAGATGGTTGGGTGTCCATCTCCCATATGGAGGGGCCTGGGTTCAATCCCCGGGACCTCCTGGTAAAAATATTTAAAAAAAAAAAAAAAAAAAATTATGTGATACAGTGAAGGCAGTCTTGAGAGGGAAATTTATAGCCCTAAATGCCTATATTTAAAAAGAAGAAAGAGCTAAACTCAAAGATTTAACTGACAACTAGAGAAACTAGAAAAAGAACCACAAATCAATCCCAAAGCAAGCAGAAGGAAAGAAATAATAAAGATTAGAGCAGAAATAAGTGAAATTGAGAAAAAAAAAAAAAAAAAAAAAGAGAAAATCAACAAAACCAAAAGCTGGTTCTTGGAGAAGATCAATAAAATTGCCAACCCCCTAGCTAGACTAAGAAAAAAAGAGAGAAGATGCAAATAAATATAATCAAAAATGAAACGGGGAGGTACAAATGACCCCACAGAAATAAGAATCAGAAGAGGATATGAGAAAGTATATGCCAACAAACTTGACAACCTAGATGAAATGGACAAATTCCTAGAAATACAAAACCAACCTACACTGACGCTACAAGAAATACAAGAAGTTAACAAACTAATCACATTTAAGGAGATTGACTCCGTCATAAAAATTTCTCAACAAAGAAAAGTCCAGGACCAGATGGATTCACAGGTGAATTCTACCAAGCATTTAGAAAAGAATTAACACCAATCCTGTTTAAACTCTTCCAAAAAATTGAAGAGGAGGGAAAATTACCCAACACATTTTATGAAGCCAACAACACCCTAATACCAAAGCCAGATAAAGATACTACAAGAAAAGAAAATTACATACCCACCTCTCTAATGAACATAGATGCAGAAATTCTCAGTAAAATACTTGCAAATTGAGACTTATACATCTCAACCAAGTGGGATTTATTCCTGAAATGCAAGGCTGGTTCAACATAAGAAAATCAATCAATGTAATACACCACATTAACAAACTGAAGGATAAAAAACATGATAATTTCAATCAGTGCAGAAAAAGCATTCGACAAAATCCAGCATCCTTTTTTTTTGATAAAAACACTTCAAAAGATAGGAATAGAAGGAAAATTCCTCAATATGAGAAAAGACATATATGAAAAACCCACAGCCAACATCATACTCAATGGGGAAAGGTTGAAAGCCTTCCCTCTAAGATCGGGAACAAGGCAAGGATGCCCACTGTCACCACTGCATGCAAAAATCAGTAATGTTTTTGTACACTAGTACTGAACAATCTGAGGAGGAAATCAGGGGGGAAATTCCATTTTCAATAGCAACAAAAAGACTCAAATACCTAGGAGTTAATTTAACCAAAGAAGTATAGGACCTATATGTAGAAAACTACAAAACAATGCTAAAAGAAATTTAAAAAGACCTAAACAAATGGAAAAACATTCTGTGTTAATGGATTGGAAGAATAAATATCGTGAAGATGTCAATCTTATTCAAACTGATTTACAGATTCAATGCAATACCAATCAAAATTTCAACAGGCTGCTTTACAGAAATAGAAAAGGCAATTACCAAATTCATTGGAAGGGAAAGTGTACCCGAATAGCCAAAAGCATTCTAAAAAGAAGAGCAATGTGGGAGGAATTTCACTGCCTGACCTTGAAACATATTACAAAGCTACAGTGGTCAAAACAGCATGATACTGGCATAAAGACAGACACATCGATCAGTGGAATAGAATTGAGAACCCAGAAATAAACCCTTACCTATACAGTCAACAGGTTTTTGACAAACCTACCAAGTTAATTTAAACGGGACAAAGCAGTCTCTTCAACAAATGGTGCTGGGAGAACTGGACATCTATAACCAAAAGAAGGAAAGAGGACCCATATCTCACTCCCTATAGAAGAATCAACTGAAAATAGACCAGAGCCCCACCCATGTGTACAGAGAGGGTGAGTTTGCCCCAGGAGTTGAAGAGGGTGGATATCCCCACCCAATGTTCAGGAAGAGTTTTGCCACCCCAGGGTGCAGAGAGAGTGGAGCACATTCCTCAAAGATTAGGGTAGTTAAGGTCAACACCCCATAGGTCTGAGAGGGGTGTACTTGTCCCCCATGGATTAGAGAAAGCCAGGTGGTCAACCCGTTGCTCTGAGAGGGTTGAACCTGTATGCCAAAGGTTAGGGAAGGCCAGGTGGTCAACTTGTTGCTCTGAAAGAGTTGAACCTGTATGCCAAAGGTTAGGGGGAATGTTGTCTTCACCTTACTGTACTAGGGGGGCTAAGACTCTAACCCAAAGATTGGGTAAGGTGTGGCAATCACCCCAACACTCTTGGAGAGTGAGGTCTGGAGCTTAGTCAACACCCAGATGCTTGATGAGGGTGGAACCAAGAAAATGGCCATTGGGTAAGCCTGTGGAAAGGGTGGGCTCCCATGTGGCCCCAAGGAGAAGAAACCATCTTCTTTTTTTTCAGATTTTTAAATTTATTT
>JAKSZT010054030.1:1436489-1513980 GCA_026826555.1 Tolypeutes matacus | reverse complement strand
ATCTTTTTTTTTTTTTTTTTCAGATTTTTAAATTTATTTATTCATTTCCCCCCCCCTTGCTGCTTGTGCTCGCTGGGTCAGCTAACCACGCCATGCGGGCGGGCCCGCCCCCACCAGGAGGCCCCGGGAACCGAACCCGGGGCCTCCCACATGGCAAACAAGAGCCCCACTGATTGAGCCACAGCCACCTCCCAGAAACCATCTTCTTAAGAATGACTCAGGGGGGGCAGATGTGGCTCAAATGGTTGCGCGCCCGTCTGCCATATGGAGGGACCTGGGTTCGATCCCCCGGACCTCCTGGTAAAATAAAAAATACATATATAGAAGGCGCATGGGCTGCCAGGCTCTGTGTGCCGGTGAGCCACCAGGCCCTGGGAGCCATGCAGCAAGATGATGATGTAACGGGAGAGACGCAGGGGAGAGTCAAGACGAGATGCTTAGAAAGCTCCAACCAAGGTGGCGCAGGTGGCAGAACACTTCTCTCCTACATCGGAGGTCTCCAGGATCAAATCCTGGTGAAGACTGGAGGAGGAGGATGAGAAGAGATGGCAGGAAATAGACACAGAGAACTGCCCAACGAGTGGACACAAAACAGCAAATGGGGAAGGGGTTTAAAATGGATAAAGTAAATAAATAAAATCTTTAAAAAAAAAAAAAAAAAGAATGTCTCAGACTTTGAAATCGAATGGAGGATGCCCTGCAGGGTTACTGAACTGTAGAGGATCCATGACTTATGTTTAACATGCCAATTTCTCCTTATGATAATGAAAATGTTTATCCTTTCTCTTTCCATTTGTGTATTGGAAGCAGTTAAATGGTTTTGTAAGTTTCAGAGGTCTACAGCAGATGGGATTTTGCCTGAAGACAAACTTTATTTCTTTAAAATGATTTTGATATGATTTTGTACTTGGATTGTTACTCACTTACGTTTTTTTAATATTGTAATATATTTTTGGAATTCAGAGGGTGGAATGTGGCTGTTGGGCAGTTTGATGTAATTATGAATTCCAAAAATATAATTGGATCATGCTTGTAAACTGATCTGTTAATCTGGGCATGATTAAGTTATGATTAGGGCATTGACTTGGCCATGTCAGTAGGGAGTTGAGCCCCACCCTTTGGTGGGTGGGGAATCGAATATAAAAGGCAAGGCAGAGAACAGAGTAGAAGCAGTTTTTGAGAAGCAGTTTTGATGTTGGAGTAAAGGCCCCAGGAGAAGAGAAGTGAGCCGTTCTCCTGATAGTCTACAGCTGACTTTGTGGAGGAACCAGAACAGCTAAGCCCGGAGAGAAACGCAGCCCGGAAGAGAGGAACCCAAGAAGCCTGAACCCTGGCAAACATTGGCAGCTGCCTTGCTCTAACACTTGGCAATGGACTGTGGTGGGAGAAGAAACTTAACGCTTTATGGCCTGGTATCTGTGGACTTCTACCCCAAATAAATACCCTTTGTAAAGACCAACCCATTTTTGGTATTTCACATTAGCACCACTTTGGCTGACTAATACATACATCAATTAAAATATAGGGATTCTCTGAGTGGGTTAAAAAAAAAAAAAGCAACCAATTACAGGTTTTCTATCAGAAATTTACTTTAACTATAAAGACCCAGGTTAAAAAGCAAAGGGATAGAGAAAGCTACATGATACTAACAGTTATTGAAAGAAAGTTGGAGTGGCTATATTAATTTCAGACAAAACAGACTATCAAGAAAAAAGAGGGGCATTACATAATGATATACAATTCTCCAAGAAGATATAAGACACATCATATCAAAATACATGGGGTAAAAACTGATAAAACTGCAAGGGAAAATAGACTAAGCTATTATTATGGTTGAAGACTTCAATATCCCTCTTAGTCCGTGACAGAACCAGCAGGCAGAAAATTGGTAAGGATATAGTTGACCTGAACAGCACTGTACTAACCTCCTCTAACAGACACTATAGAATATTCCATTCACCAAGGACAGAATATTCTTCTCAATCTCAGATAGAACATGCACCAAGACCACATTCTGGGCCATAATACACATCCTAACAAATTTAAAAGAATAGAAATCATACAAAGAAGGGTCTCAGACCACAATCAAATTAAACTAGAAATCAGTAACAGAAAGATATCTGGAAAATTTCCAAATAGTAGGAGATTAAATAACACAATTCTAAATAACATATGGCTCAAAGAAGACATCTCAAAAGAAATTTAAAAATATTTTGAACTTAATGAAAATCAAAACACAATTTAATTTAAAATGTGTGGAATTCAGCAAAAGAGGTGCTTAGAAGAAAATTTATAGCATTAAATGCATATATTAGAAAAAAAGAAAGATCTAAAATCAATAACCTAAGCTTCCACTATAGGAACTACAGAAAAGCAATGTAAGCCTAAAACAAGAAGAAAAGAAATAATAAAAATTAGAGCAGAAATCAATACATGACAACAGAAAAATAGAGAAAAATCAGTGAAACCAAAAGTTGGTTCTTTAAAAGGACCAATAAAGGGGGTGGATGTGGCTCAAATGGTTGGGCGTCCGTCTGCCATATGGAGGGACCTGGGTTCAATACCCAGGACCTCCCGGTAAAAAATAAATAAATAAAATAAAAAAATAAAAGGACCAATAAAATTGGTAAACTTCTAGCCAGGCTAACCAAGGAAAAAAGAGAGAAAACAACCTATTACCAATACCAGAAGTGAAAAAAGGGTCATTACTACTGATCCTATGGGCAAAAAAGGATAATAAAGGAATAGGGTGGTTTGGAACTCTATGATACCCCAGAAAATTATGTTCTTAAACCTAATCAATTCCTGTGGGTGTAAGCCTATAGTAAGTAGAACCTTTTGATAAGGTTTTCAGTTCAGGTGTGGTCCAGGGTGAGTCTTAATCCTCTCACTGGAGTTCTTTATAAGAGAATGAAATTCAGACAAAGAGAAAGAAACTCACAGAAGGAAGAAGCTAACAGCAACAAAATCAGAAAAGGAAGATATCACCATGTGCCTTGCCATGTGGCAGAAGACCCAGGGAATGCAATAGCAGGTCTTCAGGAAGAAAGCATTTTGATGATGCCTTGATTTGGACATTCGCACAGACTCAAGCTGTAAGATAATAAATTTCCATTTTTAACAGCCAACGCACTTCATGATATCTGCTTTGAGCAGCCTGGCAAACTAGCATGTATAACAAGGTTGTGGGATATAAGGCTAATATAAAAAAGCAAATTGTTTTCCAGTATACTTGTAATGCAGCAATGAGCAAGTGGAATTTGAAATAAAAACAAACAAGAAGCGCTTACACAGTATGGCCGGCGACATTAGCTAGCGCTCGCTCTACTCTCTGTAACGGGGAAGCAGCGAACTACAAGAGACTGAACTGTATCTGCCTCTTATTTCCAACAGACTCACATTTCAACTTTCGTTCACAACAAAAAGCCGGGGAAAATTTGTTAATCCTTTTTTTAAAAAAAGTTAATATAAAATTATATAGCAAAAAAAATTAATTTAGTTGATTTTCTGTGGTTGTTGGTTGTTCGCTAGTCTCACGGTGATGGAAGCTGCACATTTTTTCGAAGGGACCGAGAAGCTGCTGGAGGTTTGGTTCTCCCGGCAGCAGCCCGACGCAAAACAAGGATCTGGGGATCTCCGCACCATCCCAAGATCTGAGTGGGACATACTTTTGAAGGATGTGCAATGTTCAATCATAAGTGTGACAAAAACTGACAAGCAGGAAGCTTATGTACTCAGTGAGAGTAGCACGTTTGTCTCCAAGAGACGTTTCATTTTGAAGACATGTGGTACCACCCTCTTACTGAAAGCACTGGTTCCCCTGTTGAAGCTTGCTAGGGATTACAGTGGGTTTGACTCAATTCAAAGCTTCTTTTATTGTCGTAAGAATTTCATGAAGCCTTCTCACCAAGGGTACCCACACCGGAATTTCCAGGAAGAAATAGAGTTTCTTAATGCAATTTTCCCAAATGGAGCAGCATATTGTATGGGACGGATGAATTCTGACTGTTGGTACTTGTATACTCTGGATTTCCCAGAGAGTCGTGTAATCAGTCAGCCAGATCAAACCCTGGAAATTCTGATGAGTGAGCTTGACCCAGCAGTTATGGACCAGTTCTACATGAAAGATGGTGTTATTGCAAAGGATGTCACTCGTGAGAATGGAATTCGTGACTTGATACCAGGTTCTGTCATTGATGCCACACTGTTCAATCCTTGTGGGTATTCGATGAATGGAATGAAATCAGATGGAACTTATTGGACTATTCACATCACTCCAGAACCAGAATTTTCTTATGTTAGCTTTGAAACAAACTTAAGTCTGACCTCCTATGATGACCTGATCAGGAAAGTTGTGGAAGTCTTCAAGCCAGGAAAATTTGTGACCACCTTGTTTGTAAATCAGAGTTCTAAATGTCGCACAGTGCTTTCTTCACCCCAGAAGATAGAAGGTTTCAAACGTCTTGATTGCCAGAGTGCTATGTTCAATGATTACAACTTTGTTTTTACCAGCTTTGCTAAGAATCAGCAACAACAGCAGAGTTGATTAAGAAAAATGAAGAAAAAACGAAAAAAGAGAACACACATAGAAGAAGGTGGTGGCTACTTACTAGATATTGATATCGGGGGCCATGCTTTCCATAACCACCACCTTGTAGTTGCAGAAAGCCCTAGTTGTAATCATAGTGTAATCACTTTGAATTGTTGTATGCATTATTATATCAAGGAATTAGATATCTTGCATGAATGCTCTCTTCTGTGTTTAGGTATTCTATGCCACTCTTGCTGTGAAACTGAAGTCCATGTAGAAAAAAACTTTTACTGTATGAAACTTTACAACACTTGTGAAAACAATTCAAATTGGTTTATGCATAGTATACTATTTCTCCAGGTATCATCCAAAATTCCCCACAGACAAGGCTTTCGTCTTCATTAGGTGTTGGCCTCAGTCAAACCATCTGGGACTGTTCTATTAAATTGCTGCCTGAATTTTACATCCAGTTACCTCCAGTTTCTAGAACATATTCTCTACTAATGTTATTGAAACCAATTTCTACTTCATAACAGATGTTTTTTTACAACAGCAATTAAAGCTTTTTTTTCCACTAAAAAAAAAAAAACAAGAAAGTGATGGTGGAGGGGTGATGTATGGGATCCCTGTATGATATTATGCACGTTTATTTTGTAAGTTCACAACTTTTACCGTATACTTATTATGTATGTTCATGTATAATTGATATACTTTAATAAAAATTTTAAAAACCAAGAGCACCCAAGACAGACTTAGATATAAATCTAACAAAATACGTGTAAGAGCTATATGCAGAAAACTACAAAGCTCTGATTAAAGAAATGGAAGAATATCTCTAAAAATGCAGAGACTTGGGGGACGGATGTGGCTCAAATGGTTGAGCGTCTGTCTCCCATATGGAGGGGCCTGGGTTCGATCTCCGGGACCTCCTGATAAAAAAAAATAATAATAAAAAAATAAAAATAAAAATGCAGAGACAGTCCATGTTCATAAATTAGAAAACTCAATACTGATAAGATGTCAATTTCTCCTACCTGGATCCATAGATTCAATGCAATCCCAATCAATGTCACAGAGAGCTATTTTGTAGACATGAAAAAACTAATTTGAAGTTTATATATAAAAGCAACCAACTTAGAATACCCCAACATAATGCTGAAGAAAAAGATGGAGGACTCACAATACCTGATTTCAAGACTCACTACAAGGCTATACAGTATTCAAGACAGAATGTTATTGGTGAAAGAATAAACACAAAGATGACTAGAACAGCATACAGAAACAAGAAATAGACCCAAAAAACACAGTCAACTGATTATATAATAGTTATTTATCACTTTTAATCATATTATTTTAAGATGCCCTAACTTCAAATCTTCAGGATAATGCTAAACTCATTCCTCTACTTTATTAACATCTTAAAATTAAATTCTACCTTATATTTATACTTGTAAAGTATTTCTATAATTAGAAGTCACTAAGGCATGAATTGGAGCAATTTAAGTATGTAGCTATTTAGCATAATATGTATAATATGTGTAGAAAGTGGCAACTAGCTTGATAGAACAATTTCAGATAACCACCAGAAAATATTTCTTTTTCCAAATATTAACAAGTCAGGAATATAGTTTAAAAACATGTTTTCAGAATTCTTGATAAAAATACTTTAGAAATTAGGAATAGAAGGAAATTCCTCAACAAGATCAGGGGCATATATGAAAAACGCACACTAAAATCATACTAAATGGTAAAAGACTAAAAGCTTTCCCTCTAACATCAGAAACAAGACAAGGATGCCTATTGTCACCACTGTTATACAACAATGTAATGGAAGTTCTAGCCAGAGCAATTAAGCAAGCAAGGAAAAAAGCAACTAAATAAGAAAGGATGAAGTAAAACTCTCCCTATTTGCAGATGACATGATGCTATATATAGAAAAATCCTTTAAAATCTACATAAACGAATTCAGCAAAGTGGTGGGGCACAACATCAACACACAAAAGCCAGTACTGTTTCTATACACTAATAATGAACAGTGTAAGAGGAAATCAAGGAAAAAAAATCCATATACAATAGCAACTAAAAGAAGCAAGTAGCAGGGAATAAATTTAACTAAGGATGTAAAGGACTTACACACAGAAAGCCATAAAGCATTCTTAAAAGAAATCAAAGAAGACTAAATAAATGGAAGGATATTCTGTGTTCATGAATTGGAAGACTAAATATTGTTATGATGTCAATTCCACCCAAAATCATTTACAGATTCAAAGCAATCCCAATCAAAATACCAACAACAAAAAGAAATAAACAAACAAAAAGCAAATAAAAAAGTATCAACAGCCTTCTTTGCCCAAAGGGAAAAGCCAATCAACAAATTTATATACAAGAGTAAGGGGCCCCAAACAGCCAAAACCATCTTGATAAAGAAGAATGAAGTTGGAAGACTCAAACTTCCCAATCTTAAAACTTATTACAAAGCCACACTAACCCAAACAGCATGGTACTAGCATAAGGACAGATATATATAAACCAATGGAATTGAGAGTTCAGAAATAAACCCTGGGAAGCAGGTGTGGCTCAAGGGATTGAGCTCCTGCCTACCACATGGGAAGTCCCTGGTTCGGTTCCCAGTGCCTCCTAAAGAAGACAGCGAGCTGGTGCGACGGGCAGGCATGGTAAGCTGACACAACAAGAGACAAGAAGAAAAACATGAGAGACACAACAAAGCAGGGAGTGGAGGTTCCCAGTGCCTCCTGAAAAAGACGAGCAAGACAGCGAGCTGAAGCAAGGGGCAGGCGCAGCAAGATGACACAACAAGATGACACAACAAGAGACATGAGAAGAAAAACATAATGAGAGACACAAGAAAGCACGGAACGGAGGTGGCTCAAGTGATTACATGCTTCCCTCCCACATCGGAGGTCCTGGATTTGGTTCCCGATGCCTCCTAAAGATAAAAAGAAAGACGAACAGACACAGCAAGTGCAAACTACTAGGGGGTGGGGAGAAATAAATAAAAATAAATCTTTTGTTTTTAATATTTATTTTTTTAAAGATACTTAGATTACACAAATGCCACATTAAAAATATAGGCAATTCCCACATGCTCCTCTCCTCACACCTCCCACATTTTCCCACATTAACAACATCCTTCATTAGTAAGGTACATTCATTGCAATTGATGAATACCTTCTGGAGTGGAGCATTGCCACCAAGAGTGGATTAAAGTTTACATTGTAGTGTACTCTTTCCCACCCAGTTCTGTTGGTTATGGCAAGGAATATAATGGCCTCCATCTGTTGTTGCAATGTCATTCAGGCAATTTCTAAGTCCTGAAAATGCCCCCGTGTTACACCTGTTTTTCCCTCTCCCTGCCCTCGACACCTCCAGTGGCCACTGCCTCCACATCAATGATATAATTTCTCCCATTGCTAGAATCACAGTAAGTTTATAGTATAATACAAGTAAGTCTACTTTAGTTCACAGTTCATTCTCCAATCCTACGGATTCTGGGATGGTGATGTCCACTCCACCTCTGAGAGGGGGCTGCGATCCCATGGGGCTGATGGATGGGACTCTCTTGCTTGCAGTTGTAGACTCTCTCGGTTCCTCGGTATGATAGTTGTCCATCATCACCTCCTTGTTAGTTGTCCTGAGTGAGACCAATGAACTGGAGAGTAGGTGTTGCAATTCCTTTGAGATTCAGGGCCTAGCTGGCACCTGGACAGCCCAAATATTTAAGTCTCTTGGACTTAAATCTTAAAAAAAAAAAAAAAAAGAAAACCTCACATCTATGGACAAATGAGTTTTGGCAAGTGTGCTAAGACCACTCAATTAGGAAAGAATAGTCTCTTCAACAAATGATGCTGGGAAAACTGTATATGGGTATGCAAAAGAATGAAGGTGGACCGCTTCATTCATACGGTATGCAAAACTTAACTCAAAATAGATCCAACACCTAAATTTAAGAGTCAAAACGATAAAACTCCTATAAGAAAACAGAGAAGCATCTTCAGGACCCTGTAATTAGGCAATGGTTTCTTAGACTTTAAAAGCACAAGCAACAAAAAAAAATTAGGTAAATGGGACTTCATCCAAATTAAAAATGTTTGTGCATCAAAGGACTTTATCATGAAAGTAAAACGACAACCTACAGAATGGGAAAATATTTGGAAACCACATATCCAAATAAGAGTTTAATATCCAAAATATATGTAGAAATTCTATAATGTAACAACAAAAAGACAATCAATTAAAAAATGGGCAAGACTTGAATAGACATTTCTTCAAAGAAGATATACAGGGAAGCGGCTGTGGCTCAATCAGTAGGGCTCCCGTTTACCATATGGGAGGCCCCGGGTTCGGTTCCAGGGGCCTCCTGGTGAAGGCAAGCCCGCCCGCACGGCATGGTTAGCTGACCCAGCGAGCACAAGCAGCAAGGGGGGATAAATGAATAAATAAATAAAATCTTTAAAAAAAAAAGAAGATATACAAATGGCCAAAAAGCACATGAAAAGATGCTCAATATCCTTAGCCATTAATAAAATGCAAATCAAAACCATGAGATACCATTTCATGCTTACCAGAACGGCTATTATTTAAAAGAAAGAAAGAAAAGTGCTAGAGAGGACATGGAAATATAGGAAAACTCGTTGGTGGGAATGTAAAATGATGTAGTGACAGAAAAACATTTTAGCACTTACTCAGAAAGTTATTTATAGATTAACATATACCCATATCAATCCCATTACTAGGAATATACTGAACATAACTGAAAGCAAGGGATGGTGGTAATGGTAGCACAACATTGTAAATGCAATTAACACCATTGAATTATATATCTGAATGTGGTTAAAAGGGGAAATTTTAAGTTGTATATATGTTACTAAAATAAAAAGTTGCATTTTTTTCCTTAAAGGACTATTCAACACAAACTGAACTCTAATGTATATTATGAACTATAGTTACTAGTATAATTATAATATTGCTTCATCAATTATAACAAAGGTACCACACTAATGCAGTGTTAATAGGGAAAATTGTATGTGTGTGGAAGACAGAACATGGGAACTTTATATATTCTGCATAATTTTTCTGTAAACTGACAACTTCTCTAATTAAAATAAAAAGCAATAACCATAAAGGAAAAGCATATTTTCAACTATATTGAAATTAAGACCTTATTACTCATGAGACACCACATAGAAAGTAAAAGGACAGGTCACAAATGGGAAAAGATATTTATAACCATATAAATGGCCAAGGATTCATACCCAGGGGAGTTATAAGAATCCCTTGTTTTTGGTGTGCCCGAAACTCCAATTTTTGTACTCCCCAACCACAGGATCTGTCAAAAGCCCTACTCATATTGTCAGTCTTTTGCCATTGCATTAGGAATTGGAGGATCCCTGTAAGGGAAAAGCGGCCCCAAATGTTGGACTTATGCAACTGAGCTTCTCTCCTTCTCTAGTTTTGTAGTTCCTTCCTACCTTGGTAGCTAGCTTCCCAGTGACTTCAAATGCTTACTCCTTTTTGTCTATCTTTTTTAGTTATTTTCAGCAGAAGGGCTAATCTAAAACAACCTAATTTATAATTGGCCTCATGAATTTTTACAGAATGTACGTCCTAGTTCTGCCCAATAAAAAGGTCTAGAAAGCAAGGACCCTCCAATAATAATAAGCACCATGAGCGCTCAAATTTTGTTCTCTAAATAGCATTCTCATGAAAAGAAACCATGAGAAACATTTCATGGAGAAATGGCTGATTCCAGGATTCAAATTGGGAATACACAAACCAAGCCAAGGATATATTGTGCTACAAAACAAGAAACCATTCAAAAATTAAATAAGGTCATGTCAAAAGGACACAGGAACCAGCTTGAAGTAACTCAAACACTTGAAATATATAAAAATCATGAGTCCAAAAGAATACTTAAAAGAGAGGGAGAAAGAAAGCATATGACACCACTGGAAGTTAACAATTATACCAATTCCTTATTCTAAACATTGGTAATTAAGCACTTATCCTGCTTTTTCAATAGAAACTGTATGTCCAGATAAATAGCCCCAGCTGATGAGGAAGAGATTTTTACAGAAGACTGCCAGCTAACAAATGAAGAAGAAATGATAGAATTAGAAAAATATCCATTTTTCAAACCCTTACAAAATAATGGGTTCAGGAAAGTACCAACAGATGCTAAAATACCTAAGTTTAATGAGGATCTGGACATGCATGTGGTGACAATTACCTCTCAGATTACTTATTAGTAGCCAAGGGAAAACATAGTAACATAGATCTCTGGCTGTCACTACCTCAACCCAGTGACCAAACTTATTACAGCATCAATAAGAATGAGAAAACAAGACATTGTGCCTCTAGATGTAATAGAATATGAAGTACACAGATTACCCATAAGATATTCTTGCTAAAACTGTTTGACCTGAATCTAATCAAGCTTTTAAGACCCAACTTCTAGTTTATAGAAAATGGAGGGGTAAAAGGGAAAAGTTACCCACGACAAGAAACAATCAGACAAATCCAGAATGAGGGACATTCCACAAAACAACTGGCCAGGTCTTAGAAAATGTCAATGTTATAAGGAAAATGGCATGGAAGGAGGGTGGGGAAGGTGCTGTCCTAGATTAAAAAGACTTAAACATAATCAAATGCAAACCATGATGCTTCACTGGATCCTTATTTGGGAGGGGAAAAAAAAACATAAAAGACATCTTTGGGACACTTGGAGAAATTTAAATATGGAACGGATATTGGACAATATTAAGAATTTGTTAGGTATGTAGAATTTCCATCTTTTCTGGAGATGCAACCTGAAGTATTGTACAATGAAATGTTATGATATCTCTACTATGCTTAATTCAGCCCCCAAACAATACACATGTTCATATATATTTAATACTGGCAAAATGTTACAAACAGTTGGATTTAGGTGATAGGTTTTCACTATACTATTTCTTCTACTTTTCTGAAGTTTCTGAATGCTTAAAATTTTTCATAATAAATAAATAAAGCACTTGGCATTTCATAGGCACTCCATTTTAAAATGAAATTAAGCTCTTTATGACAAAGACAGCAGCATACTGAAATAACAAGCCACATGCTTGGAAGAATAAACATGCTCAACTTCACTAGTAATCCAGAAAAAGCCAGATACCATTTCATACCCATTAGATTGGCAAAAATAAAAAATTCAGTCAATAACAAATTAGATATGAAACTAGGAAGTCTCATTCTGCTGGTGAATATATAAAACAGTACAACTGTTTTGGAAACTAATTTGGGAGTAGCTTTTACAGTTAAATCCTAAGAGCCAATAATTTCACTTGTAAACATATACTCTACAGAAACTCTCTCATAAATATATCTGTGTATTAAAATGTTCATTTCAATGTTTTTTTGTTTTATTAAAAGTTTTTTAAGGAGGTGCCAGGGATTGAACCCAGGACCTCGTACATGGGAAGCAGGCACTCAACCACTGAGCTACACCTGCTCCCCACATTACAATGTTTTTGTAGTTTAAAAAAAAAAAAGCCTGAATATTTTTGTGATTTATCTTTTTTAAAACAAATCAATTTTATTGATACATATTAATAAAGCATAAAATTCATCCAAAAGAAAAAGCAAGCAGAGGGGGGTGACTCAGTGGTTGAGCCCTGCTTTGCATTTATGAGGTCCTTGGTTCAATGTCTGGAATCTCCTTTAAAAAAAAAAAAAAGCAAATGAGCTAAATGTCCATCAATGAAATCATGACTAAATAGTCATGAATTTACAGTGGCATTCTAGAGTTAAAATAACGAAATAGATCTACATCTGTCAGTATGAATAAATCTCAAACATAAAGTTACATAAAATAAGTAACTGTAAATTTTCAAAAATGTACAAAACAATCTGAGGCAGGGCGGTGTCATGTCAAATTTATATAGTGGTTGTTCCCCTTTGGAAGGATATAAGGGACTGGGATAGGAGAAGTATATGTATGAATATATTCATTAGCTGTGGCTGCTGTAACAAAACACAACAAACTGGGTGACTTAAAACAAGAGAAATTTATTCTATAGCAGTTCCAGAGGCCAGAAATCCAAAATCAGTATCACTGGGCTGAAACCAAGGAGTCAGCAAGGCTGTGCTTCCTCCAAGGGCTCTAGGGGAGAATCTGTTCCTTGCTTCTTCCAGCATCTGGTGGCTGCAGACATTCCTTGGGTTGTGGCTGCATCACTCCAATCTTCAAAGCTAACCTGTTCCAATTTTCTCTCTGCCCCATCTTCATAGGGCCTTCTCTGTGTATCAAATCTTCCTCTAATAAGCATACATGTGATTGCATTTAGGGTCCAACCAGATAATCCAGGATAATCTACCCATCTCAAGGTCTTTAACATATCACATTTACAAAGATTTTGTACAAATAACATAACATTTACAGGTTCCAGAAATCATGACTTGATATCTTTGGGAGCCATTTTTCAGCGCACCACAATGAGTATTGGTTATTGTCTGTTCTTTAATTATGTAACTACAACAACAAAAATTAAATAAATTTTTACATTTTTAAGAAAAATAAAAAGATTAAAAAAATATACAATAAGCAATCCTTAAAAAAAGAGAATTATAAAATTTAAAGGAAAAAAAGGAAAAAAGAAAATACAGCACACTGATAAAAATTCAATATCCCAAGAAGATAGAATAGCCTTTAAAGCTTTATTTAGTTACAACTCAAAGAATATAAAGTAAAAACCTAGAGAAATAAAAAGAGAAATTCACAAATTAGCTTATAGTGTAGGAGACTAATATCTGAGATAAAACTCAAGTAAATAAAAATAACGATACAGAGCAACAGTCATAAGCTTTATCCAACAGTTATGTAATTTACTACCCCAATAATAAACATGTCAATACCTTACTGTATTCCAGGCCCAGTGTTACCAATTTTCCAGGCATTATATAACTGACTCCTTACAGTGATTGAGCTAAGGTACTATCACATTAAACAGATGAGAAGACTGAAACAGATTAAGTGACTTGCTAGAAGTCATCGAAGTTAAAGCTGGGATTTAAACCCAAGCTGTGTGATTCCAGAGTCCAGGCTCTTATTCACAAAGTGCTTTCTATCTACCCATATATTTGTATTTTAGGCTAAAAATTTTATCTAAAAACTGCTTCAACTTCATCCCATAGGATTTGATGAGAGAGTTCTCATTTTCATTCATTTTAGACAGTTGGTCATTTCAGTTTTGATCATTTTCTTTAATTATATTTTTAAAAGAATTAAGGGGAAAATATGACACAGATTCTAGAAAACCTTTTAAAAATAATTTTGACCAGATAATACATTCTAATGGCATAAAATCAAAAGCTGTAGAGGGGAGTGGGTGTAGCATAGTGGCTGAGTGCCTGCTTCGCATATATGAGGTCCTGGGTTCAATCCCCAGTACCTCCTTAAAAATATATATATTTGTATATAAGATATATAGTAAAAAGTAAGGTCCCCTCCAACCTTTACCCCAATTACCTAGTTCTTCTCCCTGGAGGCAATCTCTGTAACTAGTATTTTGTGTATCCTTCAAGACAATCTAAGAAATATAGAAAACTAGAAATTGGCTGAAAGTCATAAATAAAAGTGAACTTTGACTAAATTTACCTATTCAGATCACTGTTAGATGAGTAAATGGAAGATGACCATTATTCTAGTCTTCAAAAGTCTGTTTTCTCTCTCACTGTCTCTACTTCTGTTCATCAAGCAAGTACTCGATGGGCACCTCACAAGAAGTAAGCATATGCTGGCCCAGTGGATAAGGAATGAAAACATGATCCTTGCTCTCAAGAACCTAACAGTTTTGCTGAGGAGACAAATTAGAAGAGAAACCATTCTCCCAGGATAGACTTTTCTCTAGAATCGTCTCTGGATCTCTTGAATGTTTTCCAAAACTGAGCTCCTTAGCACCTTTCTCCTCCACCATCTCCATCCCATCCCACCTGCTCTTTACCTGAACTCTCTCCCTCTCTGTTCCTCTGTTCACGGCATTGCCCTTCAGGAGGATGAAGAGGTCTGACTGGGGGCATGATTAAATGGAAACCTAAAAATGATCTTTCTACTCTTATCACATGCAGTAAGTCACCAAATTCTGAATATATAGCCTAAATATTTCTAAAACTCATCCTTTTCTCCCCATTCCCACTCTTAGCTATGATTCACATCACCTCTCACCTGGGTCACTAACTGGCCTTCCTCCCCAAGTCTCTTCTCTCCAACTCATGCTCCAAACCACTGTCTGCAATGCTCCCCATCCTTAGCAGGCACGGCACACAGGTATTTGCTAATCTGGCCTCAACCCACCTCTCTTACCACTCAGACCTAACAGTTCATCCTCCAAAGATTTTTGAACTTTTTTCTGGTTCCTCCAACATACATTCCACACTTCCACATCTTGCACATGCAGTTCACTTTGCTAGGAATACCTTCCCTTTCCTAACCTTATCCTTATCCATCCTCATCTGACAAGACTCAGATGCCCTCCCTGACCAGCACCCCTTCCCCACTCTTGATAGTTAATCATTCCCTCCACTGTGATATCACAGATCTTGTATGTACTTACAGTATTGCTCTTATCTCCCTGTATTATTTGTTCCCATATCATTCTTCCCCAGTAAACTTGGTATTCTTTAAAGTCCACCCAATGTCATTATTTTTGTGAACCTAGTGCCCAATGTAAACCAAAATACCTCAATTAATGTGTAAGAACTAAGTGAAGGAGCATTTCTCTTATCTTCCTCCCCATCTCTCCCTTTCTCATTTATGTTCCCTTTCTGATAGCATCTCATTTAACTATACCTAAGGACACATTAGTTATATGACTTAAGAATTCTGATTCCATGGAAGGTGACTACCCTACACAAAGGCTAACTCAGTGAAGTCCCTAAATAAGGACCATACAATTTTCCAGCAGAATCTTAAGTCCAGGAGAAGATGTGTCATCCCCCACCGCTATCCCACAATAGCCTCAAGGTTTCTAATTGGATTACAAGGCTCCCTCACTTGGCCCAGCCTAATCTTGCTTGGACTTTTTAGGACAGGCTGCCCTGCTGAGATGCGGCTGCCATCTCCAAGAAGCCTGAGGCAAAAAGCCTTCAGTCTATAGAGGCTCCTTATACAACAAATGTTTCCCTGGAATATTCCTTGAAACACTGCTCATCTTGGGACTACTTGACCTTAAACCTTACCTAACCTTATTCTGACACTCATTCAACACAACATTTAGTTACTATTTACTCCATGCTGCATACTATACAAGAGGCTTTGGACCAATACCCATGAGATATCTTCCTTGCCTGACCTGATCCATCACGATGACATAAATGGCACTGTGCTTGACAAACATGATGCTGTGGCATGGCTGTACCAGGCCCTCTTATCCTGTGCCAGTTTCAGGACCCACACACCACCCTCTTACCCAGGGGAAAGTATACCGTAAATTTATCCCAACTCAACAGTTGTCTGGTTGAGAATAGAGCATTTAGACGATTCCTTCCCTCTCTGCCAACATTTTCTTTTTTAATTTCCTTTACTTAGCTTCTTTTACAAAGTTGGACATTTTATTTCTGTCTTCTTCCCTCTTTAAAAAATTCCAAATTTACTTGTCTTCTTATTCACATATACCTCTCAATACTTTATCTGTGGGTCAGCAGCTCTACAGAGGAAAATATATTTCCTATCCTTGCTGTATTGGCCCCTTTTGAAACTGACAATGAGGAGTAATTGCAGCAGGTGACAAAACACTTTTGTTACAAGTCACAAGGTATAAAGAGAATGTCTAGTACTTGGTAAAAACTGAACCTAAACCACACAGTCTTCTGCCAAACTAGCATAAGATATAATCAGAACTGAAAGGGTACCTTTGAGTACTGAGAAACAGAAACTTGGAGTGTTTCTTGGGCAGGGTATCCCCAGCACCAGATAAAGTAGACCATCTAATACTAAAAGCACACTAAGGAGTCAAGAACCAATTCAAGTGTGTGAAAAACCTGATAGTACAGGGTCAAATCATTTCTGATCACCCCAGTCCTCTCTAAACTGCTATATATGCATATGTGGTATCCAATGCAGACTTGTTCTTGAAATGATTATCTTACTTGCTAGATATTAATTTCCTTAGCTATTTATTTCATCTTTATAATCCCCCTCCGGGAGGCATCATAATGGCAAAATAGTTCTACAAGCTGTAGAATACAATTTTCCAGGTTATAATCTCTGGTTCTGCCATTTACAAAATGTGTAACCTTAGGCAAATTCTTAAATGCTCTGTGCCTTAATTCCACACTTGTATAGTGGGGATGGTAACATTACCTACCTCATAACATTGACCATCCACGTAAAGTGCTTAGCATAATGCCTAGTTCACTACATTTTAGCTAGTGGTAGTTGTGGTTAATCCTTTACAGTATACTCTATAACCTCACTACTCAAGTCTGCAGACCAGCAAAATCAGCATCACATGGAAGCTTGTTAGAACTATGAGGCTTTACCCAAGACCTGCTGATTCACATTTAGTTTTGACAAGATTCCCAGTGATTAGCATGCACATTAAAGTTTGTGAAGCACTGCTCTACAACACTCAGTACAGACCTGTCCATAGTGGGAAAAAACTAAAATCCTTTACTTAATAAATGACCTTACCAGTTAGCACTATCAGGCTTTTTTTCCCCCCAGAAGTTGTGAGTTAAAACGACCATGCATACCATGCAGGATTCCCAAACATCGTCCCATCACCAACACCTTACACTGTTGTGATACATTTGTTATCTGGCAGGCATATTTAAAAAATCAATCTCGAGCATCCATCCTGCTATTTTCAAGTGTTAATTTCTCAGGTAGGTCACCCCACTAGAAGAGAACACTGATGCCATGTAATAAGAGTTAAATTCTTAATTTTAAAATGTTGTGCTACACAAGTAATACATATACTGGAAATCAGTTTAAACAGTAATAAGACTGTTTTTCCTAGACTCTCATCTCATTTTATGAATGGCAAAACTAAGGCCAAACATTGAAAAGTAATAACCTCTCCCTACCATCAAAAACACACTTCTACAACAGCAAGCATCTTAGAACACATACATGCTGCAAAATTACCCTTCTAATACTCTACCATTTACAAAAGTGATGTCACAAGCTCTACCTCATTTAAGCGCCACAATTTTTACTTTACCGAGGAGTAAAACTGAATAATTTGCCTGAGGGATCTAATATTTGACGGCCTACGGTTCTAGGATCTTTGAATATTAACAAAAACAGTGAACATTAACGCACATATTATGTGCCAGGAACGGCGCTAGGCACTTTACAACCTTTCCATCTTCGATCACTCTAAAGCGATACGCTCATGAACACTGTTTCACAGACGGGAAAACCAAGGCACAGACAAGTTAACTTTCCCGAGATCACAGAGCCCAGGATTCCAACCGCGGCGGCCGGACCCTGAAGAGCATTCCGAACCGCCGCACTACTCTGCCTCGCGAGGCAGATCCAGAATTCGAAGCCGAGTCCAGAGCGCTCTTAAGTAGTGTTGTTTTGAGTCGTGACCCTGCTATAACTGATGTCTGGGGTCAGCATGAGCTCGCAGAGCAGGAGAGAACTGAGCCGGAGCCTCCCTTTCCACACTGGGGCAAGGGCCCGGATCTTCCGTCTGTCGCGAAGCGGTCCTCCCGGGAAAACGCTCCCAGCGGGTCCGCAGGACTGCTGTCGGGGGTCGCGAGGGGCGGGGCCTGCGCCGAGGGAAACTTCCGGGCAGGACGTACCAACGCGCGCAGGGAGAGGGGTTTTTCAGAGGCCAGGCTGGCGTCGCTGCCCCGCGCCTTGTGGAGAAGTCGAGGAATTCGTAATCCATCCCTCGGCTCCCTGGTCGAGGGTCGAAGTCCAGAGGCTCGGTCTCCCCACAGGCCTTCTCAAAGACTCTACCACCCGGCCCCTGTCGAGTGGGAGGCCCCGGAAATGGGGGCCGGGCAGTCCCTGGCCAGGCGGTGGGGAGAGGGTGTCCCGAGGCTCACTGACTCTCGTACGCCCCCCACGAACCCGCCCGCTCACGTGCTGCCGCCCTGCCCCTTACCAGCTCTTTCGGTGGCTTCTCCTGGGTTTTCCCAAACAGCCCCATGACGAACTGAACCGGCTTGCCCCTTCCGGCTTTCCGTTCCCAGCGCCCGGCAGGTCCCGGGCAGCCGCCTGGGCGGGGCCGGCCGAGAGGAGGGAGCCCCGGCGCCCGCAGAGGGAGCGGCTGCGGCGAGGGCGGTACGCGTGCGCCGAGCACATGCGCAGAAGTGGGCCGCCAGGACGGGCTCTACTCCGCAGGCTCCGGGTGGGGCGCTGCCACCCTAGACCTCCGCCCGCGTGCTTTCTCTGAGGGGTACACGTTCTTCCGTTGGGAGAGACGAGTTTATTGACTGCGGTCGGTGGTGTCAGCAGCTCCTGAACCTGTTCTCCAGCCTGCCTATTGTTGCGCCGGAAGACTCTTACCTTTTCCCGGCCACGTCCATTTTTGCCCTCTTTCCAAGCAGCTCCGCCTCTGGGTCTCGCGGGCACTTCTTCCAGCCACAAACGACCGCTTCCTCCGCCACCATCACCTAGTATTGAACGCCTGGACATCATCTCATCTCCCCAAGCTCCAATGATTCTGACCTTCCAATGTGTCTGACCTCCAGCCCTCTTCCTTTTTGTTTTTTCAAAACTTTATTTCAACTTCAAATAATAAAATAACAAAGGGCAGCTAGCTTAACAAATTATGGAAGCATTACTTTTAATAAAATCCTGTCCAGGCACATTTATTTAATCCTAAAACAAACAAAATTGTTTCTCCAGGTGTTCAGAAAAATAATTGAGTACAGGTCAGTTAAGTGACATGACTAAGTTCTCCTTATTAATGAAGAAAATGAAAAAAAAAAAGCTTGGTCATATTCATAGCTCATAAAACCCCATATTCTTAGTCTGTAAGTTGCAATCGTTGTATTAGTTGTATTTCTTGCCAACTGTCACAACTTTGATTCAGGGCATCGTTATGTCCAACCTGGGTGACTGCCACACTGATTCCTGCCTGACCTTAGTGTGTTGCCCTACACCCCACACTGTCCATGACCTTAATTAGGCTTTCAGAGGACTCTGAGGAAGAAGGACTAGAGGCTTCTTAAGAGGGGCCTCTCCAGTTGAGTACAGACGGTGAGGTGATGATGGCTGCCATTGCCCCATCGGCCATAATGTCGGGCTTCCGAAACTAAATATTAACAAGAAAGTGGAAGATCTTCCAGTTAACTTATGTTTTGGGTAGTCTCTACCATCCATAATGCTTAGTGGGTGATTTATTAGGGTTAGGGTACCACAACACAATGGTAGTATGTTATTTTTCAGGAAAAAATAGGTAGATGTGAACTCTCTCTGGTTTAAGAGTGGAATATTTGACAAAAATCTCAAGCCAGGTAGGGTCTCTCATACTGTTTGACAAGGTAATTTTAATTTAGGAGTGGAGAAAAGGATGTAGGGAAATGTTCTTGGTTGTTAAAGCTAAAAAGAGGTAATTGACAGAAATATTTTTAACCACAAAAGCCTTGAATATTACAGATGATAAGTAGTGGAGAGTAACACTAAGAATTTTGTTTTAATTTTGCACTGGTATAATCATACTGATTATTTTATTTTGCAAATAAGATTTTTTTTCTTTTAACTGAACATACCTAATTTTAGAATTCAACTTCTGAAGAAGTCATCCCAAATTAATTGTAAACATGGCAGAGTTTGTTTATCCTGCAGTACCTTTAGCACTTCTCACTCTTGGCATTGCCTTCCATACAATAAACCTACTAACTTAAGGAAATAGGCTCTGTTCCCTAATTGTCAGCTGAGGGCCACAAAATAAAACACTATCTATATACTCAGTACATGTTATTGCTTACCTCATAACTTTTCAAATATATGTATGTGCTATTGAAATTAATAAAGTACAAAATTATTTTGAAGCTTTAAGTGAATTCACAGTTACTTTTTGGAATTGTTATATATTGTCAACTAAGGTATAAGAGATATATGTGCTGGGATTGTGTATGGATTTTTTTGATGTGTCATCTTGATTAGGTTACAGTTTGCAGTTATTTGATCAAACACTAAGTGCTGCTATGAAGGTATTTGTAGATGTGATAAAAATCCATAATCACTTGGCTTTAAGTAAGGAAAATTACCCTAAATCAGGGGTTCTTAACAAGGGATCCATGAGCTTAAACTGAAATTCAAAACAAACTTTATTCTTGTGGGGACATGTTGGTCCAGGGGTGATATATTTTTAAAATAATACACAGCATAGTGTGGACTTAGTAAGGGGTCTGTGGTTTTCACCTGACTGGCACAGGAGTCTGTGGAACAAAAAAGGTTAAGAACCCCAGCCCTAGATAATCGAGCGGGCCTGATTCAATTAGTAGAAAAACCTTTAGAGCACAGCTGAGGCTTCCCTGAGAAGAAATTCTGCCTGTGGTCTGCAGCTTCTGTCCATGCTCAAGAGTTCTGGCCTGCCCTTCCTGTCAGCCTGCCCTCAGGGTTTAGAACTTGCCTAGCCAGCTCCCAAAATCACATAACCAATTATTCGCAATAAATCTCTCAATATATATCTCCTACTGGTTCTTCTCTGGTTGAATCCTGACACAGTCTACTAAATTATTGATGTAAAAAATATAGCATGTACTTGATAATATTGAGAGTCACAAGAAGTGGAGCTACAGATTTTCCCCTGAAGTGCTGCTGACTAATTGCAGAGAAAAGTTAACATAACCCAATGGGAATGTGGAGGAGAGCTGAAAGTAGATGACTACAGGAAATAGCCTTGAAGTCTAATTTGAATTTTGTATCTTCCCCCCAAAATATCAATGTTAGTTCTAATATAAAAATATTATTTTATATGAGCAATTATTACTAAATTTTTGTTCCCAAATCATTAGGAAGAATTGATATTTCAGGAAGATGCACCATGCTTGGCCCATGTCTGGGTTTTGTCCTTCTCCAATAAGCCCTGCCCACTGTAGTTCCACTATTTGAGAAAATCAGGTTGTAACTATTTTCACTACACATATCTACTCATGGAGAAAAATGGTCTTCCACCCACCCTAATATACATAATTTTGGTTGTATAATTTGTGGTCTGCAAACAATGAAAAGTTTTGTTGAGGATATTTAAAGTAAGTTTGCTGGTCACAGAGTCATGTAATCCTGGGAAGAGGAGGGTAAGGTGCTGCTTAATTCACACAGTAGGCTCTGAGCACATATGGAAATAAACCAAAAAGCAATCTAGGTAGCTGGTCAGCAGCCCAACAACTGTAAGTGATACTATGAACCAAATATATTGTGTAAAATATTGTTTGATTCACAAACACAAAAAAACAAAAAACAAAACAACAAAAAAATTTACATGTATCCATTACATTTAATTGAGAAATGTATATATTTATTCATCTGTGTTTACTTTTTAGTTTTTAATTGCTTATGTTTTCAATTATTAAATGTACAAAATAAAGTTTAAAAAAAAAAAAAAAAAAAGCATCCACCTGACGGCATGGACCTCCAGGACCTGGGGTGCACGGCCTGCCGCTGGAAGAAGGCCTACCAGCGCTTCCTGAACTGAGCCCCCCACCGCTCCCCGGGGCTCCGGGCTTGTGAAGGAGACAATGAGCTCTCACCCATTCCCAAACACTGCCCCCAGTCAGCCTGGGCCTGAAGCAGCCCTGGGAGAGCACCAGCTACAGATTCAGTGGTTCTCTTAATGGGGTGTGGGAGACTCCGTGACCCTGGACCCCCAGAGGTGGGGGAGGGTGTTCTGATCACTCAAAGTGCCTCTGAAGAAACCAGCCTTTTGCACTAAAGCCAAATCAGAGGTGGCCCTCACGGCTCCAGGGCTCATCCAGGTTGATGGGGCTGCTTTAGGGCTGCCCTGGGGCCAGTCTGTGGTGCACCTTGAGGGGTGTCGGGAGGGGCCTCCCCTGCCTGCACTCAACACGAGGTTCCAGGACCCCGTGGCTTGCCTTCGTATCTAGTTTGCGAAACTCAGATGTCTCGCGTCTGGGCTGTGCCAGGCAAGGCGAATAATTAAAGATTTGGGGGTTTTCCAGGAAAAAAAAAGAATCCACCTATAGTCAACCAAAGTTAGGTTTACCTAACTTGCTGCAGGGAGGAGGAATGCACATTAGAGGAACGATGGGGGTATAAAGGATTTAGGAGAAGCTTATAGGATTTGGGTTTGTGGAGGGTGATTTTATGGAGGGTTTGGGGGAAGCAGAGGTTAGTTTTGGATTGTGTCAAGAATCAAGGGTATATTAGTGATTGGCTATCTTGGTAGATTTCCTCCTATGTGATAACTAGCATCTTTTTTCAATGGGTAGAGTATGTACAGTTTAATACCCTAAGTTAATGTTGTACAATTAATTGCAATATTCTATACAGACAAAATTGTGGCTGCATTTTGAAAGCTTTCCATGTCAATTTGCTTCTGGATTCTGTTTTTCACCTACACAACAAGGGAGATCACTTCCTTCAATTTCTGCTGTCCGTCTTGGTAAGTTTTCTCTGGAAGGTGTGAGTTCTAGAGCAAAGCTCAAGTTCCATTAGTGAAGAAGCGGTAGTCCCTCGTGTTAGGCAGAAGAGGTGGATATTTGGTCATTTTTGTAGTTTCACCATGACCCTGTCTCTGTTTTCAGACATAATGTCCCTGTCTGTCTTGTTCCACCACTGTCACGAGTGGCACTGGGAACACAACAGCTTTCCTGTTGGCTTCCAGCTGCTAGGGCCATTTTTATTTTCTCAAAGGTCATCCTGATTTCCTTATAGTGTGGTGGTGAAAAACCTGGGATCTGGAGCCAGACAGTTCAAAATTTTCCTTGAACAGGTGATTTAAAACTTTCTGTGCCATGGTTTACTCCTCTGGGACTTGGAGAAAATAAGACCTCCTAGAGTTGTGAGAATTAAATAATAATACATGTAAAATGCTTAGAGCAGTGCCTGGAATGCTGTGAGAGATGTCTGCCTATGGCTTGTACCATTCAGCTAAGAGGAGGACAGATCATGACACTGCAGCGTGATGAGATGCTCGAGGATGGCTGTGATAGTCACTTCTGCAAGGTCAATGAGAGAGGAGAGTACATCTGAGAGAAGAGGGTCACAGGTTGCCCACCCTTCAATGAACACAAATGTCTGGCTGAGGGAGGGAAAATCATAAAAATTCCAGGCACCTGCTGTGACACATGTGAGGAGTCCGACTGCAAGGACATCACCGCCAGACCGCAGTATGTCAAAGTGGGAAACTGTAAGTCCGAAGAGGAAGTGGACATTCATTATTGCCAGGGTAAATGCGCCAGCAAAGCGGTGTACTCCATTGACACCGAGGACTTACAGGACCAGCGCTCCTGTTGCTCGCCCACGCGGACAGAGCCCGTGCAGGTGCCCCTGCGCTGCACCAACGGCTCCATCATGTACCACGAGGTCCTCAACGCTATGCAGTGCAAGTGCTCCCCGCAGAAATGCAGCAAGTGAGGCACCCTTGCCGCCTCAGCAGCAGCGGCCGCGTGCGACACAGGCCTCTGGCGTTCTGCGCTTGCGCCCTCCCAGGCTCACAATAAAGGCCAAGCTCTCCTCTTGCATAAAAAAAAAAAAAAAAAAAGAGAAGGGGGGGGCTAAATAAGTGTTAGCTGTCTTCTTCTTATGATATTATTTCAATAATATTATTATCTATGTTAGCTATGTTTATGAAGTGATATCATTCTAAATATTCTTATTACAATTTTGAAATATTAACCACTGTGTTCTTTTTCTCCAGTTAGTCCTATTGTTTTTCCTCACCACCTCCACTACTCCACCCCACCCCTCTCCCACGGCTAGGCTGGTTGTGGATTATTGCCTTTAGAAGAGGACTATAACAAAGGGAAGCAGAGAAATAAAGGGATATTCTTGGATTTGGCCTCCAAGTCTTAAACCCTGATCAAAATGGAGAGGACTCAGGAGTTTAGAAAAGAAGGTGAGAGCCTGAGGAAAGTTATAAGAGAGCCAATGACAGATTCAATGATGGCACTCAGAAAACAGCAGAATGCTGGAGAAGGAATGGCTTCTTGATCATGGAAGACAGGATCTTAGCCATCTTAACAGAATTTTGTACCCCAGTGTGACACAAAAGCATAGAAATAATTCCTGTACACTCAAAGAATGGCATAGAAGTAGGTCATCTCACGCAGGTTTTCACTGACACTGACATCCCCGCCCCCCCCACTCCTCCAATAATAGGTGGAGAGAGTGGGTGGAGCTCAGTGCTGCAGTCTGGTGGAGGGGCAGAAGAACCTCTCTAGTGACTGCTCGGACCTGGTGGCCTAATCACCCTGAGGGGCACAGCCCTCCGAAAAGTCAAATGCCCGGATTTGACTAAAATATCAGAAAGCCCGACTTGGAGAGACAGAAACTTTAAGAAGAGAGTATGGCTGAAAGCATGGTCTCAACTGCCCCCTTCTTTCCTCAGTTACATGGATAACTAAGAAGCCCATGGTTTCCTGGTTAGCAATCAAAGCTTTAAACACCAAGGATTGTGGAGTATGGAAGATAAGTGAATTCTTTTCCCAAGAAAAGACATTTCAGCAAACGATGGGTTACTGAATGAAGGAAACCTTTTGACAGCTATAAGTGGTTCTGAAGCCTTTATGGATAGACTGATATTACTACTAGAATCAGAAAATTTTACTCACCTAAAATTTTTTTTAGCCAAGTTATGCTTCTGGCCATATGGAATAACAAGGACTTAATTTACCCATTACCTGAAAATAACTTAAAAAAAAAAATCAAAGCAAAATATATGAAGTCATAGTTTTGTGGAAACTGACAAATTATTCTAAAATGCGTATCAAAATATAAAGGGCCCAAGAAATCAAAACAATGCTAGAAAAGATTAATAGGTTTAGAGGACTTGCATCCCTGATGCCAGGATTTATTAAGCTACAGTTTCAGTGTGGTACTGGCATAAGACAAATCAATGGAACAGTATTGGGTTCAGAAATATATATATGTATATATATATAGTCAATTGATTTTGAAAAGGTACAAAGGCAATTCAATGGAGAAAAGATAGCCTTTCAACAAATGGTGTTCGAGTAATTGGATAGCCTATGGGGGGGGGGACAATCGTCTTGAACTCATACTTCACACAATATTAAAAAAATAACTAAAATGGATCATAGACCTAAAATATAAAACTTAACACTATAAAAATTCTAGAGGAAAACAGAGAAGAAAATCTTTTGATCTTGGGTTAGACAAAGATTTCTTAGAAATGACACCAAAAGCATACTGCATAAAAGAAAACATTGATAAATTAGACTTTATAAAAATTAAAATGCAAGCTTTTCAAAAGACGTTCTTAATATGAAAAGAAAAGCCATACACTGGAAAAATTTTTGCAAATCATATATCTAATATAGGACTCATCCAGATTATATAAGTAACTCTCAAAACTCAATGAGAAAACAGACAACCCAATTTTTAAAAGTGAACTAAGGATTTGAACAGACACTTGACCAAAAAGGATATATGGATGACAAATAAGCACTTGAAAAGATGCTCAACATAATTAGTCATTAGGGAAATGCAAATTAAAACCATGAGATACCACTATATAGCTATTAGAATGACTAAAATTTAAAAGTCTACTTATACCAAGTGTTGGCAAGATATGTAAAGCAACAGGAACTCTCATATACTTCTGGTCAGAATGTAAAATGGTACAATCACTTTGGAACATTTAGGCAACATCTTAAAATGCTAAACATACACCAACCTTTGGACCCAGCTGTTACACTTGTAGCTACTTACCCAAGAGAAAGAAAAGAAAAAAAAAAAGCATATGTCTTTACACAGACTTATACACAAATGTTCACAGCAGCATTATTTGGATTATTTGGAAATAATCCAAATGTCCATTCACAGGTAAATGGATAAACCAGTTGTATTATATCCATACAATGGAATACTACTCACAACAAAAAAGAATACTAAAAGAATACTAGAAAAATACATACAACAATATGGAGGACTCTCAAAATAATTATGCTGAATGAAAGAAGCCAGACAAATAATAGTACATACTGTATGATTCCATTTATATAATAGTCTAGAAAATGCAAACTAATCTATAGTGACAGACAGTAGACTCATGGTTGCTAGGAGACAGAGGCAGAGTCAAGGAGAGGCAAAAAGAAGGGATTACAAAGGAACACGAGGAAACTTTTGGCAGTGATGGATATGTGCATATTCTTGATTATAATGATGGTTTCACAGATGTATACAATGTGAAAATCTATCAAATTGAACAGTTTAAATATCTACAGTTTATTTTATGTCAATCAAATATCAATAAAGCTCTTAAAAATAGTAATACATGTTTGTTGTCAAAAGTAAAACCCTCATGCTTACTTCCTCAGGTGAACCACTATTCAAAGTTGGTGTTACTCCTTTGAGAACTTTTCCCTTGGAGAATATACTTTTATATATATTTTTAAAATTTGGATCATAGTATACATATTGTTCTGCAATCTCTCTTTTTTTTCCCTCTACTTCACATAGATTTTCATCTTTGTCAATACCTATAACTATAGGATTCCATAGAAGGAATGCACCATAATTTATTTGACCATTTCGTTTTCTCGGTTGTTTGACATTAAGTTGTTTCCAGTTTTTCCTATTAAATAATGTTGCAACGATAGGCACAGTTTACACTTTTTAAAGTACTACCAATGTCCTCCATACATTTGTACCATTTTGAACTCCTACCGACAGTGTATGACAGTGCTCTATTCCCCATGTTCTTGCTAACAACGAATATTCTCAATCTTTAAAATTTTGCAAATCTGAGGGTATAAAATATTTTAAATTTGCAATTCTATGATTATTTGTGTGGATGAGCATCTTTTCATATATTTGTTGGCCATTTGAATTTCTGTGAGCTGCCTTTTCATATACTTTGCTCATGTTCCTTTAGATTGTCTTTGTTTCTCTCCTTTTCTTTCTTTCTTTTTTTTTTTGTTTCTTCCTTCTTCCCTCCCTCTTCCTTCCCTCCTTCCTTTTGTCTTTCTGTCTCTCTTTATTTCTTTAATGTGAAAGACCTTGTTTTCATTTCCTAGGCTGTTAAGCAGATACCATGAAGTGGTTTGACTTAAAACAATGGGAATCTATTAGCTTACAGTTTTAGGCTGTGAGAATGCCCAAATCAAGGCATCATCAAGGTGATGCTTTCTTCCTGAAGACTGGCTGCCAGTGATCCTTGGCTCCTCTGTCACATGGCAAGGCACATGGCAGTGTGTGCTGGCCTCTCCCAAGTCTTCCAGGTTCCATCTCTTTCAGCTTCTTGCTCTCGTGGCTTTCTCTCTCTCTCTCTTTCTCTCTCTGTTTGTGTTCATTTGATTTATAAAGGACTCCAGTAATAGGATTAAGTCCCATCCTGAACAAAGTAGGTCACACCGTAACTGAAGTAATCTCCTCAAAAGATTCTACTTACAATGTGTTCACACCCACAGGAATGGATTAGATTTAAGAACATGCTTTTCTTGGGTACATACAGCTTTAAACCATCTCAGAGCTCTTTGAATATGAAAGATCTGTGAAAAAAAAATTGTCTCTTTCACCACACCCCTCTTTATTTTTCGAGGATGAGCTATAAACCAGCAATTTTTCGAGCAGGTGTATAATGGACTGCCAATTACTTAAGTATTTATCAAATGCCTACTATGTGCCAGGCATTCTGTAGACTTTAGGAAAACACCAATGAACAAAGAAGGACCTCTTGCAATCTGATGAGGACATGTGTTAGTCAATGGTGATAAAATTGAGTGAATTATTACAAATGTGCAAAATTCTTACTATAGGAAGAACATGGTGATCTGTGAATCTTCTCTGATCAGGTGACATTTAAGCTGAGATCTGAAGGATGAACAAGAGTTAGCTAGCAGAGAAGGGAAGAATATTCACAGCAAAGAAAGAACATGTGCCAAGGAGCCTTCCTAGTTTCTGGGCATGAGTTTCGAGTCACTGGCGTTTCAGATCCCAGGGCTGTGTTTGTTCTAAGCTGGTCATCAAGGACAGAGCAGTCTAACAAGGTAGAGAGGAAGGTTTGCTTTGGCAGAGCCCATAGGTAGTGCCAGAGTCGTATGGTTTGTGAATATATCTCAATAAAACAGCTTAGTAAATAAATAATTGTGCAAGAATAGCCAGAAATAGCAGCTCTGTACAGTAGGGCAAACAGAGAGATTGAGGGGTGAAGTTTCTTGTTTTTCTGTTTTTTGTTTATTATTAGTAGTAATATTGAAATAATGAAAATGCACTACAAATCATTGAAGTGATGAATGCACAACTATGTGATTATACCAAATACCATTGATTGTACACTTTGGATGAATTGTATGATTTATTAATATGCATCAATAAAATCATTTTGGAAAAAAAGAAAAAACAAAACAAATAGTCGTATGAGCACAAGCGATGTTGCTACTCGGCAATTAGAAGGACCCTGTGTACCCACCTTTCACACATTTTCCAGGCTCCACTCTCAGAGCTACATATACTCGCTCCTTGTGTCCTGACATTGCCTTGGCACCGGCACAGCATGTCTTAGCAGTGGCTGTGGCTGCAGGAGGCAGGCTCTTGGCTGTTTATCCATCCTACATGGAACGCAGGAAGCACACACCAGATCCTCCCACCTGCTAAGACTCACACATCTGAGGGGGCGGGAAGAGCAAAGTGAGCAGGCACTGTAGCTCTTTGCTCCTGCCAAGCACAGCAAGTATTTAGCAGGATCACAGGCCCTTGCCGTATGTTCGCTTGGACATTTATTCACACACATTTTCAAAGGCTTTAATTCCTTCTCCTCCAGAGCCCTGAAGAATATTAGGAGTAGAGAGACATAGCCTCGACTCGAGAGGTGCTGCAACGCTCAATGCTTCAACTCCTTCCCTCAGAATGAAGGACAGAAAGGGCTGTCTTTCCTTCACTGCCTGGTTATCCTTGTTCCACTAAGCTTTTCAATCTCATGGAGCTTTGTGGCTCACGCCAGGCAAACTGTCAGATGAAATGCTTTGGGCAAGAAAATTACAATCCAATTCCTGGCAGGAATTTTTGGCCGAATCAAACCAAGATGCACCTTGTTGTATACAACAGATGGACTCCGGAAATGTTAGATTTATAAATCGGCCTTTGGAAAATTTAATTCCCTCTCATGGATTATATAATACTTCTGGGCTGGGGAGGTTATCTTCATATCTGACTAACCTGCAGGTGGGAGGGTTTCCTAAGCCACAGCTTATGATCTGAGATAAAGAAAAGGAAGAGCGAGAATCATCTCCTGCCCACTTCCAATCTTCCTCCAGGAACCTTATTAAATGGCCCTCATATAAACTCATGGGTTCCCCACTTTAGAGAAGAAAGATGATAGAGGGTTGGGGAGACTGGTTGACTGAATGCTTTAAACAAACACAAACTCCTATCCTCCATGACTGTTCCCAAAGTGTGGAGAGTGTCCACAGCAGGGAGACAGGATCCCACAGATTTGCTCTTTCTTGGAGGAATCCCCATAATCACTGAGGCCACCTCACATTGCCCTCCAGGGCACCATTTCCATCAATAAAGCTACTCCCATGGGAGAGATACACCTTGTGGCAGAGTCAATTATGACCCCAACATAGACATGTTCTTAATCTTAATCCCATTCCTGTGGTGTGAACCCATTGTAAACGAGCCCTTTTGTAGATATTATTTTTAGTTTAGGTGTAGTCCACCCGAATGAGGATGGCTCTTAATCCATTGGAGGCCTTATAAAAAGAAGAAACCAAGAGTCAGAGAAAGCCACACAGAGGAGCCAGAAGTCAGGGGGAGCCAGAAGAGCAGATGAAAGAAGAGCTTGCATGCCATGTGATGAGAGAGAGGCAGAGATGTGAGCCAAGGAGCCCCACGGACTGTAGCAAGCTGGTGTCGGGTACTACGGATTTGCGGGGGAAGCATTGCCTTGCCAACACCTTGATTTTGGACTTCTGCCTCAGAAACTGTGAGCCAATAAAGTCCTGTTGTTAAGCCAAAACTAGTTTGTGGTATTTGTGATAGCAGCTCTGGCAAACTAAGGTACCCACTTTTCCTCATGTCCCTACAGCAGAACAGACACAAAGTCTGAGCTTATTCAGATTTATAGGTCTGGATACTCAGACCTTTCTTTGCCAATTAATTTACAGGACTGCTGGTAAAAGTCATGCAAAAATCTAGATAAACAGAACTATTTGGAAAAGCAAGGCAAAGGTGCTTTTCAATACATTACAATCTAAGAATATTATAACAAAAATAGAGTATAATTGAAAACAAATATTTTAAATGCTTATTATTTATGTTCTCATAAATAAAAGTAATTCATTTAAGGGAAAAAACTTCTCTCCAATCTTTTTTTTATATAAATTTTTTATTTTACCAGGAGGTACCGGGGATTGAACCCAGGTCCCTCCATATGGCAGACAGACGCCCAACCATTTGAGCCACATCGGTCCCCTCTCCAATCTTTTTATAAATTAAATTTGTGTATATACCTAATTACAAAGGATTTAATAAAACTTTAAAGGCAAAATACTTCCATGACTTTCAAAATTCATATAAAATTAAATTGTATACATTTCATTGTTTTTCTTGGAAACAGTATAATACCTTTATGTGCCATTAATCCTTGTTAAAAAATTGTATATTACTGTTTTCAAGTACATTGACTAAAGTGTTTTAAGTATTTCAACAAATCTGCTAGTACAAAATGTGTTTTCATAGTTTGATTATATAGCTTCACTATATTATTTAGAAAAAACAAGGAATAATAGTAAAAAATGTAACAATATTAATGTTCACTGTTCTGTTTGCATGTTAATTCTAATTGGACCTGGATAGCCATATTAATGAACTTGGTGCTGTTAAAGTTTAGTAGTTATTAAACTGAATAACTTTATAAAAAGAAAAATGCTGGCTGCTTTTGTAAGCATGCAATTAAATCATGGCTTAACCCTAATAGTAACCAGAGGCCTAATTTGCCTCCAGATAGCTGTTTCAGAAATGTGTCCTTGTAAATGTTTCATAAATATTTTTTCATTGGAATACTGATAAAATAGTAAACTGAAGAATGCAATAGTTCTGACAATTTTGTTTTACTTATGTGCTCCCTAACTTTATACAGATTTACTGATCAAATAAGCTACTGTTGCATCTACCAAGTATTTAAAATTAAAAAAGAAAAATTATGTTTGCATTTAACTGAATTGAGTCATTATTCTGACAAGTTTGATTTTGATGGTAATTGTATATTGTAGGATGTTTGGAGATCATTTCCAAAATCATTTTAGTAAGTTAAGTATGTAAGACATATAAAATATGTATATTTTATTAAAGAAAAAGAAAGTAGTTTTCTTTTCTTTATTTTATCCTAAAATAAAATGACTAGCTATTAAAATGAAGAAAATGTGGGACAAAACCTGAATGAATATAGAAAATGCAGGAGGTTCACAGAAAAGGAATATTTGTGGTCAAAGTTGGGTAAGATTTAATGGCTCTAATTATAAAATTTTAAAAGCCTTAGTATCAAAAATTATACTGATGCCAAACTAAAATTTGGTTCTCTGTCTGTTAAAGTACCAAAGTTTCTTAAATCGTTAGTCTGTTTTTAGCAAAGGCTTATAAAGAGATTTTTTCCTCCTGAATAATCAGTGTAAAAAGGTAAGAATCATGTGTTTTATCAAAATAACTTCTTGTACTTTATGTTAACTTTATTGTTTAAGAAAAACAAGTCTTCTCACTTTCAAGAAACATAATATTCAACCCTAATGACTTTTTAAAAATATATTTATTTATTTACTTTTTTTAAACTTTATTTTGTACATTTAATAATTGAAAACAAACAATTAAAAACTAAAAAGTAAACACAGATGAATAAATATATACATTTCTCAATTAAATGTAATGGATACATGTAAAAATTTTTTTTTTTTTGAATCAAACAATATATTACACAATATATTTCGTTCATAGTAATGCATTCATACAGTATTTGTCCTTTTGTGTCTGGCTTGCTTCACTCAACATAATGTCCTCTAGGTTCATCCATGTTGCCATATGCTTTACTTTTATTTATTCCCCCCCTTCCCCCATGGTCCTCTCGTCTGTCTGCTCATTGTTTGCTCGCCCTCTCCAGGAGGCACCAGGAACCAAACCTGGGACCTCCCACATGAGAGGCGAGTGCCCAATAGCCTGAGCCACATCCACTGCCCCCTAACAACTTTTTTTTAAATAAAGATTTCTTTCTTTCTTTCTCTGCTTCCCCCCACGTTGTCTGCTCTCTGTGTCCATTCACTGTGTGTTCTTCTGTGTCTGCTTGTCTTCTCTTTAGGTGGCACCAGGACCTTCTGGAGTGGGAGAGAGGTGCTCAATCTCTTGCACCACCTCAGGCCCCTGGTCTGCTATGCCTCTTACTGTCTCTCCTCTGTGTCTCTTTTTGTTGCATCATCTTGCTGTATCAGCTCTCCGTGCGGGCCAGCACTACATGAGGGCCAACACTCCTGCACAGACCAGCTCTCCTGCAAGGGCCAGCACTCCGTTTGGGCCTGCTTTCTGCGTGGGCCCCTCTCTGTGCGGGCCAACTTGCTTTCACCAGAAGGCCCCAGGAATCAAACCCTGGACCTCCTATATGGTAGATGGGATCCCAATCGCTTGAGCCACATCCGGTTCCCCCTAACAACTTCTAACATTTTGTTCTTTCAAAGTCAAACCCTAAAAAATATCTTTTTATTTCAAAATATTGCAAAAAATTTGTTCTTTCACCTTGTAAAAAGTGAAGTGCTAAAAAATTAAGTTCATATGATATAAACTGCATGGGAAATATTTAAAAACTTATAAAAATTAAAAGGGATTTTCTAAATTTATGTTAATTAAATTTGTATGGGTAAAATACAAATATTTAAAGACTGTATAAAACTCCTAGAGATTTGACAATGCTTTCTGCATAATATTAAAAACAGTATAATGTTGATGGTCATGGTTTTAATTATTTTAAAGATGTTATATGTCATAAAGCAATCAACTTTCTTTATCAGTTACATTGTTTTGGTCTGATGCCTTTCTAAGTGTACATACAGTCAGCTACAGATCAAAGCTTGATTTTCAAAAAAAAAAAAAAAAAAAAGTAACTTTAAAGGAAAAGCAAGGCAAGTCTGAAAACTATATTCTACCTGTTACATAACATAGCCCTAGTAAAAATATAAAGGAGAAACAAAAAAACTGCTGCTATGGTCTACAGCTAGTAATCTCAATATAAGTTAATTTTCAAATGTTTTTATTTCTGAAAATAGCTTCATTTTGAAAATGCTCGTAAAGAAATTAGGGCCTAAGATGTAAGCTCTTACAATAGTTACATTTGTTTCTGAACTTTAATTGTTATTTCTATATTTTAAAATCCTTTATTCTTTGTGTATAACTTAATAGCTCCCTGGAATTTTTAAGGCCCTGTATGACACTTGGAATTCAGAACTGAAGTTAATCAGCTCTAAAGGTGCTGAAAAAGCAACATTAGTTCTAAAAGACCACCCCAATTAAAGAAGCTAAAAAGAATCAGACATCAGGAAGCGGATGTGGCTCAACCAGTTGGGCGTTCAACTACCACATGGGAGGTCCCAGGTTTGGTTCCAGTGCTTCCTAAAAAATGAAGATGAGCACACAACGAACAGACACAGCAAGCACAAACAACGAGGGAGTAGGGGGAGAGAAATAAATAAATATATGACAATACTATGGGAAAATGATGTACTACATAACAAACATATGTAGCAACAATTGTATTTATAGGATAGTTTACAGTCATAAATGTTTATACTAGAACAGAAGAAAGGCTGTAAAAATAAATATCCAACTTATGAAATTAGAAAAGTAGGGTAAATACAAAGAAAATGGAAGGAATAGTAAAGGCAATAGTAGAAATTAATGAATTATATGTTCATGTCTTCGTCTCTCTCTTACGCAAAGAGAAAATCAAAAAGCCAAATGCGAGAGGCAAGATGGCGTAGGTTTAGGAGGGCACTTGCTGACTCGCTCTCTGAGGATGGCTGATTGGGGACAGGGTCCTGCCCGGAGGTCTGTGCTGTGGGCACACGGAGCAAGAAGCTTGGGACATCTATCTGGAGGCAGCTCGACGGCATGGATTGCTCAGTAGAGATTCGTGAGTTTTAACCCTGCCCGTGGAGGTTAACACAGACAGCTGAGCCGCACCCTCAGGGGAAAAGGCTGGTTTGAGCCATGACTCCCGTGGGCAACTCAGTGAGAGGGACCGTTCTCCGAGAGTGGAAGGGATCTGGCGAAGGGTTGAGATGGGTTTTCTTTCTGTGGATTTGGCTGCCTGGAACCCCTTGCAGCTTTGGGGAACAAAATAGCTGGCTTAATCAGCACTAGGCAGAGGGGAGTGGCAAATCTGCTGAGGAAGTTGATTTACCTAGCTGCCCAGGGATATGCCCCAACTCCCACCAGCAATCCAGTGAGAGGGAACATTCTCCGAGAGTGGGAGGGTTCTGACAGAAGGTGGAGAGGGGTTTCCTTTCTGTGGATTTGGCTGCCTGGAACCCCTCATAGCTTTGGGGAGCAGATAAACCAGCTTGAAGCAGAGCCAGGCTGAGGGGAGAGGCGAATCTATTGAGGAAGCCTGATTTATCCAGCAGCCCGGTGACACTGAGGCTTGGCTCCGGGGGTGGGGGGGGAGCGGGGTGCGGAGTCACCCAATTTTATCATTCTGCACGGACAAGCATCAGAGCTTCAGCTCCCCTGGAGAGGCCAGAAGGTGGGAAGTGCTTGATTAGTTTCCACGAGCCTAGTTAGGGTCCCCTTGGTAAAGGGGATGGTCTAGAAGAGGGCTTCTTTTGGGTCCCTTATTTTGCCAAAAAAAAAAAAAAAAAGAGGACAGTCACTTTAAAAAATAAAAAATGAATTTTTCTTTTTAATTTAGTTTAATAGCTAAAATCTGCCTCAAAACCTGCAGATAGAACCTTGCAGGGCAATTGATTGATAAACACAAGCAGGCTGAGAGGTTCCACAAGGGCCCAAGAAGGAACACTGTTCTTCCTTAGATTTGTTTGACTGCTTCCTTGTGTGGTTGTTTGGTTTTTCTCTGTTTATTTGTTGTCTCTTGCTTTTCTTTCCTCTTTCCTCCCCACTTTCTCTCTCTCTTTTTCTTTTCTTTCTTTCCTTCCTTCCTTCCTTCCTTCCTTCCTTCCTTCCTTCCTTCCTTCCTTCCTTCCTTCCTTCCTTCCTTCCTTCCTTCCTTCCTTAAATTAGGTGCTGCTAGCTTATCTCTTCTTTGCTGTGCTTCTTCTTCAGTGATTTCCCATTCTCTGTCTACATGGAATTTGTATCCCAAGCTATCTCTTTTCCTTCCTTCATCTTTCTGCCTTCTGCTTTCTGTTGTGGGTTCTTACATACCACGTTTTTTCATTAGCCCACAACTTAGGGTGTCAATTTCTATTCTATCTATTCTGTTTTCTTCTTTTTGAAATTAATATTAACTTTTTCCTTTCAGCCCTTTCTTTACTCTTTCTCTCCCTCCTCATCATTCTAGCCTTCTAAATCATTTTATATATATATTCCTCTATTTGGTTTCCCAGTCCATTGTAGCTACTCCACTTTTTTTCCTATTGCTCTACACTGCCTACATGAGCTAAATATTTGTTTCACTAAGTCTTATACAGCCCCTCTTCTAACTTTTATGAATATTACTATTATCCTTCCTTTCTCACATCTTTCGATTCCTCTGGCCCTAATCTTTTGCCTTCAAGGGAACATAGAAAGAAGCAAGGAAATAAAATAAGAAGAAAAAGGGTCAAAGAGAAAACTTAAACACACAGAGAACCACCAGCTAAATAAAATTCTAGAGTAGAGAGAGTAGCTGGTCAACTGAATAAACCCATCAAGATAAAATGATGACTAGAGGGCAACAAAAAATTACAAACCACATTGAGAAACAGGAAGACATGGACCAGTCCAATGAACAAAAATAAAAACCAGGAAGAGATGCAGAACATCGAACAACTAATCAAAGATTTCCAAACAAATATCATGGACGAACTTAATGAAGTAAAGGAAGAGATTAAGGATATAAAGAAGACACTGGGAGAGCATACTGAAGAAATTGTAAACATACATAAAAAGATAACGGATATAATGGTGATCAATGGCACAATCCAAGAAAAAAAAAAATGCTGGATTCACAAAACAGCAGATTTGAACAGGCAGAAGAAAGAATTAGTGATGTGGAAGACAATACATCTGAAATCAAACAGATAGTAGAACAGATAGACAAAAAGATAGAAAAAATCCAGCCGGGACTCAGGGATTAAACTGACAACACAAAATGCACAACATACGCATTATGGGGATCCCAGAAGGAGAAGAGAAGGGAAAGGGAACAGAAGGAGTGTCGAAGGAAATAGTGGCTGAAAACTCCAAACCCTATTGAGAGATGGATGTGCAGATCCAGGAAGCACAGCCCACCCCAAACAGGATAAATCCCAACAGGCCAACTCCAAGACATAAACTTGTCAAAATGTCCAATGCTCAAGATAAAGAGAAAATACTCAAGGTAGCAAGAGAAAAGAGAACCATCACATACAAGGGAAGCACAATAAGATTAAGTGCTGACTTCTCAACTGAAACCATGGAGACAAGAAGACAGTGGTATGACATAGTCAAAGTACTAAAAGAAAAAAACTTCCAGCCATGAATTCTCTATCCAGCAAAACTGGCATTCAAAAATGATGGAGAGTTCAAAATATTCACAGATAAACAGAAATTAAGAGAGTATGCCAATAAGAAACCTGCACTTCAAGAAATACTAAAGGAAGTTCTACAAGTTGAAAGGAAAAAACAAGGGAGAGAGAGTTGGAGGAGAGTTTAAAAACAACTGAAAAGACAAAAACAGAAACAAAACATGACATACATTAACCCAAAGAAAATATGGCTGAAGTAAGAAATTCATTGCGAGTAATAACACTGAATGTTAATGGATAAAATTCACCACTCAAGAGACACAGTCTGGCAGAATGGATAAGAAAATATGATCCATCTATATGCTGTCTACAAGAAACCCACCTTCAACCCAGGGATTCAAGGAGGCTGAAAGTGAATGGCTGGAAAACAATTTTACAAGCTAACAATAGCCAAAAAAGGGCAGGAGTAGCTATTCTAATATCAGACAAAATAGACTTTAAATGCAAAACTATTGTAAAAGACAAAGATGGACACTGTATATTAGTAAAAGGTGTAATCTCTCAAGAGAGAACAATCATAAACATTTATGCACCTAATTGGGGTGCCTCAAAATACATGAGACAAACTCTAGAAAAATTAAGTGGAGAAATAAATGCCTCTACAATTATAGTGGAGGACTTTAATACACCATTATCATCATTAGACAGAGAATAAATAAAGAAACAAAGACTCTGAACAATACATTAGAAGACCTGGACTTAATGGACATGTACAGAACACTACACCCAAATACAGCAGGATTTGCATTCTTCTCGAGTGCATATGGATCATACTCCAAGATAGACCACATGCTAGGCCACAGAACAACTCTTAATGAATTCAGAAAGATTGAGATTATACAAAGTAATTCCTTTGACCACAATGGACTGAAATTGGAAATCACTAAGGGCCAGATAAACAGATTAGGCACAAAGATATGGAAGTTAAACAACATGCTCTTAGACAAACAGTGGGTCAAGGAGGAAATCTCAGAAGAAATCAGTAACTACCTTGAAACTAATGAAAATGACAATACAACATATCAAAACCTATGGGATGCAGTGAAAGCTGTCCTGAGAGGGAAGTTCATAGCCATAAATACATATACTAAAAAGGAAGAAAGAGCTAAAATTGAAGACCTAACTGCACACTTGGAGGACTTGGAAAAACAACAACAAACTAAACCTAAAGGAAGAAGAAAGAAGGAAATAACAAAGATTAGAGCAGAACTAAATGAAATAGAGAATAAGAAAGCACTAGAAAAAATAAACAAAACCAAAAGCTTGTTCTTTGAGAAGATCAATACAATTGACAAATCCTTAGCCAGATTAACAAAGAAAAAGAGAGAACAGATGCAAATACCCAAAATAAGTAATGAGGAAGGGGATATCACTACTGACCCCACAGAAATAAAGAGTATCATAAGAGGATACTTTGAAAAATTATATGCCAACAAGAATGATAATTTAGAGGAAATGGACAAGTTTCTAGAAACTCACAAACAGCCTACCTTGATGAAAGAAGAAATCAATGAACTCAACAGTCCAATTACAAGTAAAGAGATAGACTCAGTCATCAAAAACCTCCAAACTAAGAAGAGCCCAGGACCAGACGGCTTCACAACTGAATTCTACCAAACATTCTGGAAAGAGCTAACACCAATTCTGCTTAAGCTCTTCCAAAAAAATAGAAGTAGAAGGAATATTGCCTAACTCATTGTATGATGCCAACATTACCATAATACCAAAACCAAACAAAGATACCACAAGAAAGGAAAATTACAGACCAATTTCTCTAATGAACCTAGATGCTAAAATCCTCAACAAAATATTTGCTAATTGCATTCAACAACATATCAAAAGGATTATACACCATGACAAAGTGGGTTTCATCCTGGGTATGCAAGGATGGTTCAATATAAGAAAATCAATCAATGTAATACACCACATAATCAGACTGAAAGAAAAAAAATCACATGATCATCTCTATAGATGCAGAAAAAGCATTCAACAAAATATAGCACTCTCTACTGATAAAAACACTGCAAAAGATAGGAATAGAAGGAAACTTTCTGAATATGATAAAGGGTATATATGAAAAACCCAAAGCTAACATCATCTTCAATGGTAAAATCCTAAAAGCCTTCCCTCTGAGATCAGGAACAAAACAAGGATGCCCACTATCACCACTCCTATTTAACATTGTCTTAGAAGTACTTGCTCGAGCACCAAGGCAAGAAAAAGATATAAAAGGCATCCAAATTGGAAAAGAAGAAGTAAAAATTTCATTATTTGCAGACAACATGATCCTATACATAGAAAGCCTTGAGAAATCTCAACAAAGCTTCTAGAACTTATAAAGGAGTTCAGTAACGTCACAGGCTATGAGCAATGCTCAAAAATCAGTGCATTTCTGTACACCAATAACGAGCAATCAAGAAAAAAAAAAAAAAAAAAAACATTTACAATAGTAACTAAAAGAATCAAATACCTAGGAATAAATTTACCTAAAGATGTAAAGGACTTATATACAGAAAACTACACAACACTGTTAAAGGTAATCAAAGAAGACTTAAATAAATGGAAGAATATTTCCTGTTCATGGATAGGAAGACTAAACATCATCAAGATGTCTATCCTACCTAAAGTAATCTACAGATTTAATGCAATCCCAATAAAAATCAACACTGTATTTTTTAAGGAACTGGAAAAACTAACTACAAAATATATTTGGAAAGGTAAGAGGCCCCAAATTGCCAAAGACATATCAAAAATGAAGTTGGAGGCATCACATTACCTGACTTTAAAACATACTACAAAGCTACAATGCTCAAAACTGCATGGTATTGGCACAAGGATAGACATATTGACCAATGGAACTGAATTGAGAGTTCTGATATAGATCCTCGCATATACAGTCATCTGATATTCGACAAGGCCACCAAGCCCACTCAGTTGGGAGGGAATGGCCTCTTTAACAAGTGGTGCTTGGAGAACTGGATATCCATATCCAAAAGAATGAGAGAGGAATACCATCTCACACCTTATACAAAAATCAACTCAAGATGGATCAAAGATCTAAATATAAGAGCCAAAACCATAAAGACCTTGGAAGATAATGTAGGGAAGCATGTACAGGACCTTTTAATAGGAAATGGTTTCATGAACTTCACACCCAAAGCACGAGCAGCAAGAGAAGAAACAGATAAATGGGATCTCCTCAAAATTAAAAACTTCTGCACCTCAAAGGACATTATCAAAAAAATAAAAAGGCAGCCTACCCAACGGGAGAAAATATTTGGCAAACATATATCTGATAGGAGCATAATATCCTGCATATATAAAGAAATCCTACACCTTGAAAATAGAAAGACAAACAACCCATTTTAAAAATGGGCAAGTGACCTGAAAAGACACTTCTCCAAGGAAGAAATATAAATGGCTAAAAAGCACATGAAAAAATGCTCGACATAGCTAGCTATTAGGGAAATGCAAATCAAAACTACAATGAGATACCATCTTACACCCATCAGAATGGCAGGTATTAAAAAACACAGCAGAGGGAAGCGGCTGTGGGTCAATCAGTAGGGCTCCCGTTTACCATATGGGAGGACCCGGGTTCGGTTCCCGGGGCCTCCTGGTGAAGGCAAGCCTGCCCGCATGGCGTGGTTAGCTGACCCAGCGAGCACAAGCAGCAAGGGGGGGATAAATGAATAAATAAATAAAATCTTTAAAAAAATAAAAATAAAAATAAAAAACACAGCAGACTATAAGTGTTGGAGAGGATGTGGAGGAATAGGAACCCTCATCCACTGTTGGTGGGATTGTGGAGTGGTCCAGCCACTGTGGAGGACAGTTTGGTGGTTCCTCAGAAAACTAACAATAGATCTTCCATATGATCCAGCAATTCCACTGCTGGGTATATACCCAGAAGAACTGAAAGCAAAGACATAAACAGATATATGCACACCAATGTACATAGCGGCATTGTTCACAATTGCCAAAAGTTGGAATCAGCCCCGGTGCCCATCTACAGATGAATGAATAAACAAAATGTGGTACATACATACAATGGAATATTACTCAGCTGTAAGAAGGAATAAAGTGCTAACACATTGAATAACATGGATGAATCTTGAAGACCTTATGTTGAATGAAGCAAGCCAGGCATTGAAGGATGAACAGTATATGACCTTACTGATTTGAATTGAGGAAAGTGAGCAGTCTCTGAGAACCATTATCTGAAAGACAGGTTAACAAGGGAGAGAAAGAGAAGAGAAGGTTATGAGCCATCACCTATATGGATATAATCTATGGTAAAGTGATAGAGCAGAGTTGCATATTGAAGGATAGGACAGGTGGGTAGTGATATTACTGGGTTTGGTGGTGCATGTTGACAGGTGCGTAGATTAGGAAGGGTGGGTTAGAATTCCCAGGATACTGGGGGTAGAGATGGGAGGGGAACTAGGTGAACATGGGATTTGTGGGTATGATGTTGAAAGTGCAGGAGTGGGAATGCTTTTATGGCAGTATGACAAGGTAGTGTAACTGGTTTAGGGTGTAGCTTGGGGGGGGCATTCTGGAAGGGGTGCATCTGGAGTAGGCTTCTGGAGAGTGTGTGAGTGTTTATCCTTCATAATGTGTTGTGTCGGGGATTGGGGACGCACATGGTGAGTGGGAAGGAGATGGACCCCCATCTTTGGAAGGACTGATTCACCCAGAAACAGACAGGTGGGTGTCTCTTAGGCGCAAGGGTGGATCCTAACAGGAGAGGAAAATCAGCATTTCAAGACCTCTTGTTGCATGTAACTATAAATCTTGTCAACCAATGAGTCAAGACAGGGGAGTGTCATGTGCCCCAGGGGTATAGGGAGGAAGGAACAGAAAAGATCAAACAGGGGGTATTTAGTGGTCATGTGAAATGTTTTTCATTACCTTACAGTAATGGACACAAGACATGGTAAATATCATAAAAAATTATTAAACTCTACAGTCTAATTGTAAACTATACTGTAAACCATTGACAATGTTTAGTAGATATGTTTCACTATCTGTATTACAGTTATAACAATGCTACCATCCACATAAAAAAGGTTTTAATATGGGGTGAGGAAAGGGGAAGGAGGTTGGGTATATAAGAGTCTCTAGTATTCTGTGTCTGACTTTGCTGTGACCTAAAACTTCTTTGAAAATTAAATGAAAATTCGGGAGATACTGGGGAGTGTGAGGGGGCAGGTGCCACAGAACAGACTGGACACCTGATAATGCAGTGATAAAAGGAAAAATGTTTAAAATTTTTTTAAAAATTTTTTGTTTTTTCCCATTTTTTGAATATCCCAATCCTTTAATTTTATTTTCTTTCTAGTGCTTTTTTTTTTTTAATTTCTATGTATTTTATGTCTTATATTTAAACTTACCTTTATTATTTCATTTTCCTATTAATTGTATTTGGCTATTATATGGGCTTCATCTTCAAGGAAGGTTTGGATCACAGAAGGGTTACAGAGGGGGCAGGAGAGGATCATTGGTGGGGGGTGTCTGGGATGGGGGTTTCATGGGAGGAAGTTCACCTGACTATACATGAAAGATATATAAAATTGTTCAAATGATCAAAGGGTGGGGCACAGTCACAGTGGGTAGACAATGACTCAATAAGTGAGGGAATACTGAATTCCCAGCCCGGAGAGCTCTGCCACATTCTCCAAGGGAGCAGCAACAGTCCCCTGAGTATAGGGGCGTGTCTGGCAAAGGAGGATGGTCCACTGATGGGTTCTTGTTATTGATGACTAGCCTTATGAGTCTTTGCTCTTGTAATTGAAACTTAGCCTACTGTTATGGGGTGCCTAAGGGTTGCCACCTGAGAGCCTCCTTGTTGCTCAAATGTGGACTGTCTTTAAGCCAAACTCAGCATATGAATGCATTACCTTCCCCCCAGCATGGGACATGACTCCCGGGGATGAGCCTCCCTGGCAATGAGGGATTAATACCAAGTGCCAACTAGCAATACAACTGGGAAAAAACCTTGAATAAAGGGGAAAAGGTAAAGACAAGTGAGTTCATGTGGCTAAGAGACTTCAAAGAGAGTTGGGAGGTCATCCCAGAGGTAACGCTGATGCACACCTCAGTAGGATCTCATAGAACACCAAAGTGGATATCATCCCACACAGAGGGGCTCCTGAGGGCTCTGGAGACACCCTGGTCCTATATAAGGGGGGATAGCTCCAGAGATTGATGCCTTATTAGTGGGCTCTACTTTGGAATCTGTGCTCCTGAGAGTGACAGAGTTAGACTCAAATAAGTCCTCCCTGCACATGGTCCATCAGTCCCTTCTGTTCAAACCTATATGTGATGCTGGAGTTTGTAGGTGTACTTCCAGAGACTGGAGCCTCTGGCCTCCCATGTGCCAGCTGTGCCTGGAATCTCGGTGGAGCTGCAACTCTTACCTACAGCTCAATGGACTCACCCAAGTCACCTGGTGAGGAGACGATGGTGGACAATGGCCATCCCAGGGAATGGAGAGAGTCTGCAGCTGGAGGCAGGATAATCCCATCCACTGTATCCATGGGATATAAGCCCCCTCTCACTTGGAGGTGGAGTAGACATCACCATCCCAAATTTCTCAGGACTGGGGGAAGAGCTATGGACTAGAGTGGACTTAATGGTATTTTGTTGTAGACATATTGTCGACAACAATGGAAGAAATTACAACAGTGAGATGGAGCTAGTGGCTACTGGACACCTTTGGGGCAGGGAAGGGAAAAGCAGTTATAATATAGGTGCTTTTTCAGGACTTAGGAATTATCCTGAGTGACATTACAACGACAGATATAGGCCATTTTACATCAGCATATAACATGTAGAACTGTGTGGGAGAGAGTGTGGTCTACAATGTGAACTATGGTCCATGCTTAGAGGTAAAGCCCCAGGATGTGAATATCCATTGCAGGTGCTGTGCCACACTAATGAAAGATGTTTATGTGGGATGTTATGGGAGGTGTGGGAGGTGGGGAACATGAGAATCCCTGTTAATTTTTGTGTAACATTTATGTAATCTAAGCACCTTTAAAAAAAAAAAAAAAAAAAAAACCCAAATTATATTTCTTTTTAAAAAATGAATAAGATAAATAAATCTCTGGTAGATCAATATGGAAAAATAAGAGAAATAATATTATATTAAAAAGTGATATGCCTACAGATAAGAATGAAGTTTTTTAAAAAAAAATTATATGGGAAACGGATGTGGCTCAAGTGATTGGACTCCTGTCTACTATATAGGAGGTTCAGGGTTTGATTTCTGGGACCTCCTGGTGAAAGGCAAGCTGGCCCATGCAGTGAGCTGGCCCACTCAGGAGTGCTGGCCCACATAGAGAGCTGGAGTAGCAAGATGACGCAACAAAAAGAGACACAGAGGAGATACAATAAGAGATGAAGCAGTCCAGGGCGCTGAGGTGGTGCAAGAGATTGAGCACCTCTCTCCTACTCTGGAATATCGCAGGATCAGTTCCCGATGCCACCTAAAGGGAAGACAAGCAGACACAGAAAAGCACACAGAGAGAAGACAGCGAGGGCAAAACAATGGGGGGCAGGGAATAAATTTAAAAAATCTAAAAAAAAATTGTATACCAGTTTGTATTAGCCTACCCTCACCCTGAAAACAATCCCTGAAACAATCCATTAAATGGAAGATAAAACAACAGAAATTACCCAATCTGAACAACAGAGAGAAAATAGACCACAAAAAAAGAGAACAGTCTCAGAGACCTGTAGGACTATAACAGAAGATCTAACATTCATGTCATCAGAGTCCGAGAAGAAGAGACAGAAGGTCAGGCTGAAAAAGTACTTAAAGAAATAATGGCTGAAAAATTCCCCAAGAAGGCAAGAGATATAAACCTATAGATTGTAGAAGCTAAGTGAACACAAACAGGGTGAATCCAAAGAAATTCACACCAAGATAAATGATTATTAAACTTTTAAAAACTAAAGATAAAGAAAAAATCTTGAAAGCAACCGGAGGAAAATACTATCTTATGTATATGGGGAAAATGATTTGAATGACAACAGATTTCTCATGAGAAACCATGGAAAACAAAGGAAGTTACAAAATATTATTCAAGGGCTGGAATCCCTTGAATGTTTCAATATTATAAACAATGAAAACAGACTTCAGTGTAATGAAAGGGAAATAAAGGCATTTTGAGATGAAGGAAAATGAAGAGAATTTGTCACCAGAAGCTATACTAAAAGAAAGGGTAGTCTGTAGATAGAAAGTTCTTGAAACAGAAACAATAAAAGATTGACTTAATGAACATCAGGAAGGAAGAAAGAACATGGCAAGCAAAAATATGGGTATATATAATAGGCTTTTCTTTGAGCTTTCTAAAATGTGTTTGACAATTGAAGAAAAAATTATAACAACTGTTTAAAATTTTTTTTTTATTTTTATTTTTAAGATTTTATTTATTTATTCATTTATCCGCCGTGCGGGCGGGCTTGCCTTCACCAGGAGGCCCCGGGAACCGAACCCGGGGCCTCCCATATGGTAAATGGGAGCCCTACTGATTGAGCCACAGCAGCTTCCCAACTGTTTAAAATTATAACAACTGTTCTAAAATGTGTTTGACAATTGAAGAAAAAATTATAACAACTGTTTAATATATGTACAGGAAATATTTAGGATAATTATATTATAAATTTGGAAGGCTAAAGAGACTTAAAGAAGATAAGGTTGGTATACTTCACTCTAACTGGTAAAATGATGACACCAGTAGACTAGGATAAGTTTGTATATATATCATTTAATATCTTGAACAGCCACCCAAAAAGCTGTACAAAGAAATACACTCAAATACACCATAAACATTAGTCATCAAGGAAATGCAAATCAAACCACAATGAGATATCACATCATACCCACTAGGATGGCAATTAAAAAGAGAGAATAAGTATTGGTGACGATGTGGAGACATTGTAATGTTCATAACTTACTGACAGGAATATAAAATGGTGCAGCTGCTATGGAATATAGTAAACAGTTCCTTAAAACGTTAACGAGTTACCGTAAGATCCAGCAGTTCCACTCTATGTATCACCAAGAAATGAAAACAAATGTCTATCCAAAAATTTGTACACAAATGTTTATAGCAGTATTATTGATAATAGTCCAAAGTAGAAACAACCCAAATATCCATTGGTTTGTGAGGATTTTATTATGGTCAGATGCAGCAAGGAGGATAGGCATCAGAGATTCTTGAAAGAAATTTTGTTATACTAACAGGTTCCAGATACAGAGTTGCAGCATGAAGCTCAATCAAGCAGGTGGGGAGCCAAAGAGCCAGTGGAGCCAGCTGGAGATTATGCCTTTTATAGCCTTATAGGGGTGAGGCATTAGGGGTTGGTCAGTTAGGTATATGATTGGGGAGTGTTTATTTGAATTTGGTGCCCCCACAAAACCAGACAGAACTCCAGGCTAGTGGAGAGGGGAGTCTTAGGGCATGTTATCTGACAGGGACAGCTTGGGGATTCAAAATCAGGAAATGACATAAGTAGCCCATGGGTGCATGCAAAAGAGACCCAGGATGGATGAGGCATGATTGGCCAAGTGTGGGGTCTTAGTTTTGTTTTTTCATGTTTTATCTATCAGCTGATGAATGGATGAAAAAAATGTGATATATCTACACAATGGAATATTATTTGGCCATAAAAAGGAAGTACTGATTCATGCTACAACATGGATGAACATTGAAAACATTGTGAAAGAAGCCAAACATAAAAGTCCACATACTGTATGATTCCATTTATATGAAGTATCCAGAGTAGACAAATCCAGAGTGACTGAACAGATCAGTGGTTTCCAGGAGTTGGGGAAAAGGTGGAATGAGGCATGACTGCTAGTAGGTGTGGGATTTTTTGGGGGTGATGAAAGTGTTCTGTAATTAGATAGTGGTGATAGTTGCACAAATTTGTGAATATACTAAAAGTCACTAAATTAAGATGAATGGTATGGTGTTTTAGTTTCCTAGGCTGCCTAAGCAAATAACATAAAATCATTGGGTTAAACATTGGGAATTTATTAGCTTAAGGTTTTAATGCTAAAAGAAATTCCAAATCAAGGTGTCTCAAGGTGATGGATGCTTTCTTCCCAAAGACCGGTGTTTGGGGTTAGCTGCTGGCAATCTTTGGTCCTTACTTTGTCACATGGCAAAGCACATGGCAGCATCTCCAGGTCTCTCCCTTCTCTTCTAGATTTCATTGATGTCCAGCTTCTGGCTGCACCCTCTGTGGCTTTTTCTTTCCATCCATTTGAATTTCATTCCACCTGAACAACATAGAATAGTAAGAGTAAATTAAACTGAAAGCAAGCAGAATGAAGTAAAGATAAGAGCAGAAATAAATGAAATTGAAAACAGAAAAACAGAGAAAATTATGTTTCTTAGAAAAGACCAACAAAACTGACAAACCTCTAGTAAGACTGACAAAAAGAAAAAAAAAGAAAAGAAAAGAAAGAGAATACAAGTCACCAATGTAAGGAATGAACTGGAATATCAGTATAGACCCTGCAGACATCAAAAGGATAAAAAGGGTATATCAGTCAGCCAAAGGGGTGCTGATACAAAGTACCAGAAATCTGTTGGCTTTTATAAGGGGTATTTATTTGGGGTAGATGCTTACAGTTACGAGGCCCTAAAGAGTCCAACTCATGGTTACTTCCTCACCAAAGTTTTTTGCCATGTGTTGAAGCAAGATGGAGGGTGACGTCTGCCTGGTCTCTCCTTCCTTCTTCCTCTTAATGCTCCATGGGCCCAGCTTCTTCCGATCTCAGCTGTTGGCTGGCATAGTGCTCGTCTCTCTTACCTGGGCTTTAGCTGTTTGAGCCCTCTCCTTTCTGTCACATGGCAGGACCGAAATGACCAAGTTCTCTTCTCTTTTGTATCTTCTTCTGTGTATCTTCTTGAGTGAGTGTCTGTTTCTATCAGCCTACCAAGGGGGCGGGGACTCAACCCTGAGTCATGCCTTACTGATGTGGTTGAATCAAAGCCCTAATCTTGATTTAATCAAGTAAATGTAAAACCTTTGAATTTAATACACTCAAAGGGTATCACACTCAGAGGAACAGACCAGTTTACCATTTTTTAAGAATTCATAAATAATATCAAACTGCTACAAAGAGAATATTATGAACAACTCTACACACATAAATTTCACAACTTGGATGAGTTGGACCAATTTATCAAAAAACCCCACAAACTGTCACAACTCAGGCAATATGAAATTGATCATTTGAATAGCCCTATAACCATTAATGAAATTAAATTTGTAATTTAAGAACTTCCAAAAAAAGAAATCCCCAGGCCCAGATGTTTTTGCTGGAGAATTCTACAAAACATTTAAAGAAGTATTAACACCAACTTTACACAATCTCTTGCAGAAAATAGAAGACAAGGGGATACTTCCCAACTCATTTTATGAAGCTAGTATTACTGTTACAAAAACCAGATGAAATCAGTATAAAATAAAAAGGATACAGACCAATATCCCTGATGAATATATGTGAAAAATTCTTTAAAATTTAGTAAATATATTGAGCAAAATGTACAAAGAATTATACACCATAACCAAGTAGAGTTTATTCCAGGAATGCAAGGCTGGTTCACTATTCAAAATCAATCAGTGTACTCTACCATGTTAACAGGCTAAAAAAGAAAAATCACATGACCGTATCAATTGATGTAGAAAAAGCATTTGACAAAATTCAATCCTCATTCATGATTTTTAAAAAATTGTGTGGAATTTCCTTGACTTCATAAAGATCATCTATACCAAGTGTTCTTAACCAGGGGTCCATCAGCTGAATTGAAAAAAAAAAAAAACACATTTTTTATGGGGATGTGTTGGTGTGGGTGTGATATATTTATTAAATAATACACAGTTTGGTGTGGACTTAGTAAGGGGTCTGTGGTTTTCACCTAACTGCCAAAGGGGTACATGGAACAAAAAAGGTTAAGAAACCCTGATCTATACAAAACCTGGAGCTAGGATCAAACTTAATGGTGAGAGACTGAAAGCTTTCCTCTAATACTGGGATGCGCATTTTCACCATTCTTATTCAGTACAGTGTTGGAAGTTCTAACTACTGCAACAAGGTAAGAAAAAAAGGAATACAGATCAGAAAGGAAGAAATTAAACTGTCCCTATTTACAGATCACATAAAAGTCCGTAAAGAAAATCCCAAGGAATCTACCCCAAACTCCTAGAACTCATAAGGGAGTTCAGCAAGATTAAAGGATATAAAATAAATATTCAAAAATCAACCAAATTTCTAATGAATATGTGGGCACCAAAATTAAAAATGCAGTACCATTTACAACCACTCAATAAAAAAAGAAATAGGTAAACATTTAACAAAACATGTACAGGATTTGCATGCTGAAAATTACTGTGTTGATAAAAGAAATCAATGCAGAACTAAATAAATGAAGAGACATAGTGCATTAATAGGTTTGGAATACTTAACATAGTAAATATGTCAGTTCTCTCCAAATTGATATATAGGTTTAGCACCTAAAAACAGTAGGATATACATTCTTCTCAAGTGCTCATGGGTCTTTCTCCAGGACAGACCATATGATGGGTCATAAATCAGATCTCAGTAAATTTTAAAACACTGAAATTATACAAAGCACTTTCTCTTATCATAATGGAATAAAGTTGGAAATTAATAACAGGTGGAAAAAGGGGACATTCACAAATATATGGAGATTAGCAATACCCTCTAGATAATCAGTGGGTCTAAGAAGAAATTGCAAGAGAAATTAGTAAATACCTCAAGATGAATGAAAACAAGAATACAACATATCAAAACGTATGAAATACAATGAAGGCAGTGCTGAGGGGGAAGTGTATGCCCTCAATGCTTACATTTGACAAAAATATAGCATCCTTTCTTGGTAAAAATACTCTGAAAGATAGGAATAGAGGGAAATTTTCCCAATATGATAAAGCGCATATATAAAAAAAACCCATAGCCAACATTGTACTCAATGGGGAAAAACTGAAAGCTTTCCTGTTGAGATCATGAGCAAGACAAGGATGCCCACTGTCACCACTGTTACTCATTATTGTGCCAGAAGTTCTAGCTAGAGCAATTTGGCAAGAAAAAGAATAAAATGCACCCAAATAGGAAAGGAAGATGTAAAACTTTTGCTATTTACTGATATGATCCTATACTTAGAAAGTCCTAAAAAATCCACAACAAAACTACTAGAACTAATAGATGAGTTCAATGAAGTGGCAGAATACAAGGTTAATATGCAAAAATCAATAGTGTCTCTATACACTACTGATGAGTAATCTGAGGGGAAAGTCAGAAAAAACATTTCAGTTATAACAGTGATTAAAAGAATAAAGTATTTAAGAATAAACTTAACCAAGGACATAAAGGACTTGTATTCAGAAAACTACAAAACATTGCTAAAAGAAACCAAAGAAGAGCTAAATAAATGGAAGACTAAATATCATTAAGATGTCAATTCTACCCAAACTGATCTATAGATTCAATGCAATCCCAATAAAAATTTCAACAGCCTTCTTTGTAGAATTGGAAAAGCCAATTATCAAATTTATTTGGAAGGGTAAGGGCTCCTGAATACCCAAAAATATCTTTAAAAAGAACGAAGTTGGAGGACTCTCATTTCCTGACTTTAAAGCACATAATTTAGCTACATATTATTTTTACATGTGGTAAAAACATCATGGAACTGGCATAAAGATACACAGATTGACCAATGGAATATAATCAAGAGTTCAGAAATAGACCCTTACATCTATGGTGAAGTGACTTTTGACAAGGCTGTCAAAATCACTCAGCTGGTTTAGAGCAGCAGCCTATTCAAAAAATGATGCTGGGAAAATTGGATATCCATATCTAAAAGAAAGAAAGAGGACCCCTATCTCACACTTTATACAAAAATTAACTCAAAATAGATCATGTACCTAAAAATAAAAGCCAGAACCATAAAACTCCTAGAAGAAAATGTAGGGAAACATCTTCAAGCTCTTGTGGTAAATGGTGGTTTCTTGAGCTTACACCCAAAGCAAAAGCAATAAAAGAAAAAAAGATAAATGAGACTTCCGCTAAATTTAAACACTTTTATGTTTCAAATGCTTTTAAGAAGGTGAAAAGGCAGCCTACTCAATGGGGAAAAATCTTTGGAAACCACTTATCTGACAAGGGTTTGATTTCCTTGTTATATAAAGAGATCACAACTTAATGACAAAAAGACAAGCAACCCAATTTAAAAATGGGCAAAAGACTTGCATAGACATTTTTCCAAAGAGGAAATGCAAATGGCCAAAAAAGCACACGAAAAGATGATCAACATCACCAGGTAATAGGGAAATAAAGATCAAAACTAAATTAAGAGGGAGCACATGTGGCTCAAGTGGTTGAGAGTCTGCTTCCATCATGGTAGGTGCTGGGTTAGGATCCCAGTGCCTTCTAAAACAAACGACAAACAACAAATAAACAAACGAAAAGACCAACTCAGGGAAGTCGATGTGGCTCAGTGTTTGAGGGCTGGCTTCCTGCATGCGAGGTCCCGGGTTCAATCCCTGGCCCTGGTATCTCAAAACAAAACAAAAAACAAAACAAAACAAAACAAAAACAAAAAAACCTAAATTCAATATTTCATGCTGTACAGAATGGCCATTATGGTGTTGGATATGGGGATGGGGGTGGGGGGACATACAAGACAGGGTGCACCTGGGGCAGGCTCCTATGGAATATGTAAGTTTTCATCTCGTCATAGTGTGTTATATCAGTGGGTGGAGACCCACACAATAAACAAGAAAATATTAAACTCCCATCCCAGGAAGTCCTGCTGTGTTCTCAGAGGAACAAGAATCCTTTGAGAACATAGGCAGTGCCTAATAAAAGAAAACAGACCAATATGTCAAGCTCTCAATATTATTGCAAGTAACTATGAATCTTAATCTTCAAAAAATGAAACTTAGTGGTTACCGTAAGTCTCGAGGGGAGGGGGAGGGAAGAATAGAATAGATGGAACATTGGGCATTTTTAGGGCATTAGAATTGTTCTGCATGATCTTTTTTTTTTTTTTAAATCCCCTTAGGGGAAGTGCACCATTCTTGGAAGTACTGCAACACCAAGCTGATGCATAGAGTGGACAGAGCAAGCTCTTTTTCCAACTCCCTGTTCCAAAAACCGATTTAATATGGTGTTCTCAGCTAGAGAACATATCGGATATTAAACTGATAAGAACAGATACTACACTTGATCTTAGCCAAAAGGCCGAGAAGTGATTCTGCATGATCTTTTAATAATGAAAGATCATTTTAAATTTCACCAAAATTTATAAAAGTGTATGGTCCAAAATGTAAATCATAATCTAAACCATTGACCATGATTAGTGGCAATTCTTCAATATATGTACATCAATTGTAACAAATGGTCCATCTACATATAAAATGTTATTAATAGGGGAGAGGGGAAAAGGGGGAGGGTGTTGGGTATATGAGAATCCCCCATATTTTTTATTTGACTTTTCTGTAACCTAAAGCTTCTTTGAAGATAAAATGAAAAAAAAAAAGACACTGGGGGAATATATGGAAGAAAATGTCACTGTACATACAAGACAAGAGATCTTAATAAAATTTTTTTTATTATTTAAAAATTATTTTTTTTTTGTATTTTATATGTTATTTTAAAAATTATCATTACTTGATTTTCTTATTCTTTTTATTTGGTTATTTTCTTGGCTTCATCTTTGGAAAGGTTTTGGATCACAGAAGGGTAACAACTGTGGCAGGGAAGGATCACTGGTGCAGGGTGTTGGTGATGGGGGATGCATGGGAGGGGGTTCATCTGGGGCATGCCTCTAAGGCATATGAATGTGTTCAAGTGTTCATGGGGCATTGTCATGGTGGGTGGAGATCCACACAATAACCGGAAGAATATCCAATTGCCATCCTAGAGAGTTCTGCTACATTCTCTAATGGGACAGGAAGAATCCCGAGTACAGGGGCAGTGACTAGTGAAGGAGGATGGACCATTGCGCTGGGCCCTCGATATTGATGATTGTATTTATGAACCTTTTCTTGTGAAATTAAAACTTAGCTTAGTATTATATGTTGCCTAAGAGTTACTCCTGAGGGCCTCTTTGTTGCTCAAATGTGGTCTCTCTCTAAGCCAAACTCAGCATTTAAACGTACTACTTTCCCTGCAGTGTGGGCCATGATTCCCAGGGATGAGCTTTCCTGGCACCAAGGGATTATTACCAAGAGCCAACTAGCAATGCACCTGGAAAAAGACTTTGACCATAAAGGGGAAAGGGTAGAGACAAATGAGTTTATATGGCTAAGAGACTTCAAAATGAGTCAGGAGGTCATTCCAGAGGTTGCGCTTATGCACATCTCAGCAGGGTGTCATTGACTGCCAAAGTAAATATTGCCTCAAATAGTGGGGCTCCTGAGGGCTCTAGAGACATCCAGGCACTATAGTCAGGGCAGACAGCTCAGGAGTTTGGTGCCCTGCCAGTGGGCCTTACCTTGGAATTTATGCTCCCCAGTGTGACAGAGTTGGACTCATTTGTGGTTTCCCTGCACATGGCTCTTCTGCCCCTTCTATCTGAACCTATATTTAGTACTAGACTTGTTAGGTGTATGACCAAGAGACTTAAAACTGTGGTCCATCCATGTGCCAGTTGAATCTCAGCAGAGTTGCAACACCTACTCTCCAGTTCACCCAGGACAACTAACAAGGTGATGATGATGGACAATATCCATCCCAAGGAACAGGGAGAGTCTGCAACTGCAAGCAAGATATCTCCATCTATCTGTCCCATGGTATCTAAGCCCCCTCTCAATTAGAGGCAGAGTGGGAATCACCATCCCCAAATCCTCAAGATTGGTGAACGAGCAATGGACTAAAGTAGACTTACTATTATTCTACTATAGATGTATTGTTTTTCTAGCAATGGAAAAACTTTTATCATTGATGAGGAGGCAGTGGCCACAGGAGGTTCTAAGGGGAGGGAAAGGGAAAAATAGGTGTAATATTGGGGCATCTTTGGGACATTGGAATTGTCCTGCATGAATTTGCAATGATGGATACAGGCCATTATATATTTTGTCATAACTTACAAAATTGTGCAAGACAGAGTGTAAACTATAATGTAAATTACAATCCATGGTTAGTGGCAATGCTTCAATATGTGTTCATAATGATAACAAATGTACCACACTAATGAAGGATGTTGTTAATGTTGGAAAGTGTGGGAGGGGGAGGGAGTGGGGCATATAGGAGTCCCCTATATTTTTAATATAACATTTATGTAATCTAAAGTTTCTTTAAAAATAAATAAATAAACAGAAAACTACAATGTTGGAGAGGATATGGAGAAATAGGAACACTCCCTTCACTGTGGGTGGGAGTGTAAAATGGTGCCACCTCTATGGAAGATGGTTTGGTGGTTCCTCAGGAAGCTAAATATAGAACTGCCATATGATCCAGCAATCCTGCTACTAGGAATATATTCAGAACAACTGAAAGCAAGGATGCAAACAGACATTTGCACACTGATGCATTATTCACAACTGCTAAAAGATGAAAGGGGGGCGGATGTGGCTCAAATGGTTGGGCCTCCGTCTCCCATATGGAGGGACCTGGCTTCGATCCCCAGGACCTCCCGGTAAAATAAAAATAAATAAATAAATAAAATAAAAAGATGGAAACAACCTAAGTGCCCCATCAATCAATGAATGGATAAAGAAAATGTGCTATATCAGGATAGCCATGGTCTCTAGCCATTATGGAGTTTACAGTCTAGTGGGGTTTTCCATGTTATTTCCATATTATTCCATAGCTTACAAGCATTTCACTTGTGTAAATGGCCATTCTGAGTCACCTGGAGGCAGTGGAGGAGGAAGGCAATTGTCTCTCTCTTTTTTTTTTTTTTTAACCAGGAGGTCCCGGGGATTGAACCCAGGTCCCTCCATATGGGAGACGGACCCCCAACCATTTGAGCCACATCCACACCCCAATTGTCTCTTTTTAATGAGAAAAAAATGATACTGAAGCCCCATTATCCCCTTTTCCTTTTATGTGAAGCTTCCCTGATGCTCCTAGGTTTCCTTATATGTCATTTAAATACACTTATTCAATAGATATTAGGGACACTGAGAATGGGGGAGGGATACAAACATGTTAAAAATGGTTGCTGTCATGAAGTAGTTTCCAGCCTCCAACAGCTATAATAGACACATTTTAAGTATTGTTAGGTTTTGGGTTTAGTCCACAAAGCTGTTTTAAACTTTTATTGTGACTGATATACTAACTGCCCATAATTGTATTGTTTTCTACTAGTTTTTCAGTTCAAATGTATACTGGTTCAGTTCCATTTTGGCATGGTATGAGCTAAAAGAGTCTTTTGAAGACCCATTTGTGAAATAAACACAATTTAGAGTATTGTCTCAGTGGGAAAAAAAAAAAAAAGAAAATGTGCTATATACATTTGATAGAATACTGTTCAGCTATAAGAAGAAATGAACTTTGGAAGCACATGACAACATGAAGGAACCTTGAGGATAATATGTTGAGTGAAATAAGCCAGACACAAAAGGATGAATATTTTATGGTCTCACTGATATGAACTAAGTACAGTAAGTAAATGTATGGAATTGGACTATAGCATATAGGTTAGTAAAGGACAGAATATGGGCTGAGAAGGTGAAGCTGATGCTGAACGTATGTAGAATGCTTAATAAGGTCAATTGTAAATATGTGGTAACGGATGGAGTTGATGGTAGCATTTTATAACGAGTATAACAAACACTGCTGATTTATAAATGTGATTGTGGCTGAATTTAACTAGGGAGGTTAAAGTTAATTGAAAGACAGCTCGAGGATAATCTAGGGACTGTATAACAGTGATTCTGGTGGTAGATTAGGATTGTGGTTAATATATATATTTTTATATAGAATAGTCTTCTACTGCAAGGTGTTAAGAATAAGGTAAAAAACGAAACAATAAGGTGATGCGTGGGAAAAATACAACTAATGTAATTTATAGAATATAGTTAACAACAATATTGTAATATTTTTGTAGGAAAGGCAAAGATGGTAGTATAGCAACGCTAAAGGTCAAAAATAAAAAGAATAAGGAGTTTAGTTTTATGAGATATGAATATGATTAACCATTTTCTCTTCATTTTCTTCATTAAAAAAGAGACCTTGGTCTTGTCATTTAACCAATCGATGATTATCTGTATATATTTCTGAACACCGGAGGAACAACCGAGTTTGTTTTTAGGATTAGATAAAATAAATGTGCCTGGACAGAATTTTTTGGAGTGATGCTTCTATAACTTGTTAAGATGCCTCTTGTCTGTTATTTCACTTTTTTGAATTTGAAATAAAGTTTACTTTAAAAAAATAAAAAATGTGTAGTATTAGTGTAAAATCATTATAGAGATCAATGAAATAGAATAAATAATCCAGGAAAAGAGCCATACATAAACAGACACCTGATTTACAAAAAATGTAACTACAGTTGAATGGGTGGAAATATTAATCTTTCTGTTAAGTTTTGTATGTCAATTTGGATATCCAAAAGAAAAAAACATAATTTTGATACCTACTTCATACCACATGCAAAAATTAATTTAACATGGATCACATACTGAAATATGACAGGCAAAAAAGAAAAGCTTCTAGAACAAAATAGAAAATATTTTCATGACTTTTGAGTAGGACACAAATTTTAATTAGCTATAAAAGGAAAAAATGATAGAACTTCTTTCTATCAAAGGTCATCATTAAGAGAGTGAAAAAGGAAGCCACAGACTAGTGCATATTTCCAACAACAACAAAAAATATCATACCCAGAATATATAAAGGACTCCTAAATTTAATAAGAAAAAGACCTACCCCAATTTTTAAAATGAGAAAAATACTTGAATAGGTGCTGTATTAGTCAGCCAAAGGGGTGCTAATGTGAAATACCAAAAATGGGTTGGTCTTTATAAAGGGTATTTATTTGGGGTAGAAGTCCACAGATACCAGGCCATAAAGTGTTAAGTTTCTTCTCTCACCAAAGTCTATCGTCACATGTTGGGGCAAGATAGCTGCCGATGTTTGCCAGGGTTCAGGCTTCTGTGATTCCTCTCTTCCCAGGGCTGTGTTTCTCTCCAGGCTTAGCTTCTTTGGTTCCTCCACAAGGTCAGCTGTAGACTATCAGGCAAACGGATCGCTTCTCTTCTCCTGGGGCCTTCTCTCCATCATCAAAACTGCTTCTCAAAAACTGCTTCAACTCAGTTCTTTCCATGCCTTTTATATTTGATTCCCCACCCACCAAGGGGTGGGGCCCAATGCCCTACTGACATGGCCCAGTCAACGCCCTAATCATAATTTAATCATGCCCAGATTAACAGATCAGTTTATAAGCATGATCCAATTATACTTTTGGAATTCATAATTACATCAAACTGCCCAACTGGAACAGGTACCTCACGAAAGAGCATATTCAAATTGCTGATGAATGTATGAAATATCAACATCAATTATTTATCAGGCAATAAAATGTAAAATCATAATGAAATACCACTACATTCTCACAAGGATGGTTAATGTTAAAATAACTCACAATATCAAGTGTTGGGAAAAAATACAGAACAATAGGGATTCTTTTACCCTGTTGGTTGGAGTGCACATTGGTACAACCAGTTTGGAAAATTCTTGAACAAAATCTACTAAAGTTAAACATATAAAAACCTTATTATTCAGCAATTCCATCCCTTGTATAGGGTATTTTTTTTTTTTTTTTTTTTAAAGATTTTATTCACCCATTCATTTATCCCCACTTTGCTGCCCGCGCTCGCCGGGTCAGCCAACCACGCCATGCAGGCGGGCTTGCCCTCACCAGGAGGCCCCGGGAACCGAACCCGGGGCCTCCCACATGGTAAACGGGAGCCCTACTGATTGAGCCACAGCCACTTCCCTTGTATAGGGTATTGAATCATGTCCCCCACAAAAGGCAGGTTTATGTCCCAAATCCTGGTCCTGTGCGTCTGAACCCATTTGTAAGTAGAACATTTAAAGATGTTATTAGTTAAAAAGTGTACCCAAACTGAATAAGGGTGGGCCTTAATCCAATATGGCTAAAGTCCATATAAGCAAAGGAAATTGCACCCAGGGAGGAAGCCACAGGAAGCAGCCAGAAGCTGGAAGTGAGTGGAAGCCAGAAGAGAAGGAAAATATTATCTGTGCATTGCCATGTGACAGAAAAGTCAAGGACCACAGATCACAGGCAGCCAGCCCTAGAACAATACAGTCTTCAAGAAGAAAGCATTGCTTTGTGAGCCAATAAATTTCTGTTGTTTAAGCCACCCAATTTGTTTGTATTTGTTTTAGCAGCTAGGATACTAAGACACCTTGCTATATACTCAACATAAATGAGTGATTATGCCCATTGAAAGATATGCGCAATAATATTCAGAGTTGCTTTATTCATAATAGCAAAATTTGGAAACAATGTAAATGTCCATAAAAATAGAATAAATACATAAATTGTGGTATATGTATACAAAGAAATACTACAGAATAATAAAAAAATGAAGTACTGATACATGCAACATCATGACTTAATCTCAGTGGGACAATTGTGCTTTGTTTGGATTCAAGCTTTCTGCACCAGTCAGGAAATTGCCTCATGCAGAAAGCTGGATAATCATGGGACTTACCCGATGAATTTCCCTTTTCTCAGGGATCTTGGTCTTATACTGCCTGTTGTCCACCTCCCCAAAATAATTTCCTCATATTTTGTCTAGTTTTAGAGTTGCTTATGGCAGAAGGGCTACTATGGCACCAGATACTCCATCATGGCTAGAAGTAGAAACCCTGAGTCACTTTTAAGAGGTAGAAGGAACTTCACTTAGGAAATTGGATGTGGGTCAAGAGAGCAGGAGAAATCACTAGGTCACAGCAGGGGCTTTTACTAAGCCAGGGACAATAGATACAGGAGGTTTAGGCAGAAGGATGATTAAAACTTTTGGATACGATGTGATTGAGATGCTATATAATAGTTAAAGTCTAAGACTCTATAACAGAGATACCCCAAAATGCAATGACTTAAATAAAATATGGATTTATTTCTGTTTTGTGGAACATCCAGTAACCTCCACAATTGGGTAGCTCTGCTCTGTGAACTAGGCTGGTGAGGCAGCTCTGATCACCAGTCATACCTAATTTTCAAGGTTGCATCAGTTATCACCATATCTAGAAGTTTGGAAATAGAGAAAAGAAAGCAATAAATGTTTTGAATCAAGACCCAGAAGTGGCAAGTATGACTTCTCCTCACATTACAGTGGCAAGGATTAATAATATGGCCACACCTAGTTACAATGTGCACTAAGAAATATAATTGATAGCCAAGTATTTGTTCAGCTAAAATTCTATTATGGGGAAGCGGATGTGGCTCAAGTGATTGGGCTCCCGTCTACCATATGGGAGGTCCAGGGTTCAATTCCTGGGGCCTCCTGGTGAAAAGCAAGCTGGCCTGTGTGGCGAGCTGGCCCTAGTAGAGAGCTGGCCCATGTGGAGCGCTGGCCCAGGCGGAGAGCTGGCGCAGCAAGATGACGCAACAAAAAGAGACACAGAAGAGAGACAATGAGAGATGCAGCAGATCAGGGAGCTGAGGTGGTGCGAGAGCAGCCTCTTTCCACTCTGGAAGGTCCCAGGATCAGTTCCCAGTGCTGCTTAAAGAGTACACAAGCAGACACAGAAGAGCAAATGGAGAGCAGACAGGGAGTGCAAAAACAATGGGGGTGGATGGTGGGGATAAATAAATAAATAAATCTTAAAAAAAAAATTCTATTATGATGGAAGAATGGGAGAATTGATTAGGGTGGGGGTGGGAGGACAATCAGCAGTCTATGCTGGATGCTGTGGGCCATCCAAGTGACATGCCCAGCAGATAGTTCTATTTAGAGATCTGGTATTGCATAGACTAGAGGTATGGATTCAAAAGCCATCACCAGAAGTATGAGTCAAAGTCATGGGCAGAACTGGAACAGAAGTCTGGGGGAACAATAATTCTGAAGGACTGAAGGAGGAAGAACAGGAAGGCTCAGAGGAGTAGGAGGAAAACCAGGTAGAGTAGAACCAGAGAATTCTAAGGGAAAGACATTTCAAGAAGAAAGGAGTTGTCAAGTCACCATATGCAGAGCACTCAGGTAATATAAGTACAAAAATGCATTCATTGAATTTATTCACTAATTCAATTGGATTTAATCAAATTAATAGATGAAGAATAAATAAATGTTGAATGAAACAATAAAGGTCTATGAGATTAATAATGGAAATAAAAGGGCAGGTTAGGAAGATGGAAGAGGACTAGTTTTTGTGGGGATATAGCTGAAGTGAAATTAGCCATGGATAATTGTTAAAGTTGGGTACATGGGGATTCATTATGTTATTCTCTCTACTTTTGTATATACTTGACTATTTCCAAAGGAAAAATATATTTTTTAAAAATATATTTTTTTAAATCTCCCCTTCCCCCAAAAAGGAAAATCACAGACTGGGAGAAGATATTTGCAATAAATATATTTGACAATGGACTCATATGACAATATATAAAGAACTTCTATAATTCAGTAAGAAAAAGACAACAACTCAATAGCAAATGGGCAAAAAATTTGAACAAGCACAAAAGAGGTTATTCAAATGGTCAATAAGGAAGTGAAAAGGGTCTCAGCCTCATTAGTCATCAGAGAAATGCAAATTAAAACCACAATTAGATATCTCTATATATGTACCAGAAAGTCTAAAATGAAAAAAAAAAAAAAATGTTGGCAAGAATGTGGAGCAACTGGAACTCTTACATATACAGCTGGTGAGAATATAAATTTGTACAACCACTTTAGAAAACTGTATCTACCAGAACTGAACATAGGTATAGCCAATAACCAAACAACTTCATCTTCAACAGAAAGGTGCATATATGTGAACAAAAGTCATATCCAAGAATATTCATAGTAGTACTGTTTATAATTGCAAACAACTGGAAATAAGCTAAGTGCCTGTCAATAGAACGAATAAATCAATTGTAGTGCATTTATACAACATACACAGAAAGGAAAATGAACAAACTATTGCTACACACAAGAGAGATGAACCTCACAAACAATTTGGCCTGAAAGAAATTATCCATAAGAGAATACATATGATATGATTCCATTCATATAACATTCAAAAAAGGCAAAACTAATCTATGATTTTAGAAGTTATTACAGAGATTACATTTGAGGAGGACCAATGAGGTAGTGACTGGGCAGGGATCAGAGGGAGGTTTCTGGGCGGCAGCAATTGTTATTTCTTGTTCTGGGTGATTGGGTTACATGACTGTGCCAACTTTGAGATAAATTAATCATCTGCACATTTAAGATTTATGTACTTTTATGTAGATAGATTGACCTTCAGCAAAAACTTTAAAGGGAAAAAAGAATGTATTTTCCCTAGATGGCTGAAAATGATTAAAGAAAGTATAGATGATGAGGTTATTTATCAATTTCTCATCATTTTCCTGTCCTGCCCCTCTCCTTTCTAGCAATACATTTTATGAGACATCAAAATCGCTTTCCACTTCCCACCTGTGGTTCGCCTTACAGGAATATTAGTTGCCTGTTTTCAGAAAACACTAGTACTACACTCAGACTATAAAATAGTTCTCAGAAAAATAAACAGCTTATAGTTAAGCACCACATCCTCCTGGACTAAAAACTCCAAGCCATTTGAACAAACTCTAGGTCTCTATTATTGTATTCCGTGTAAAACAGAGATATTTTCCCAGAGTGGGCTGATTAAGGACATTCTTGTTAGAGTTAAGGGAATGTAACTGAATGGATTTCTGCAGTTTTTCCCAGCCCTTAGAAAACTCTGAAAATTTAAGCGTCATTTCTCCAATTCCTGTATAACCCAGTCTGGTGCATATTGTGCCATGACCTGCCTTTTGCTTTTATGACATTACTTTTCATCCTTTCCATTGCTATGAAAATACAGCAGTCTGTGTTAATCTGCCCTCTTTCAGTAATAGCAGAGAATGTGCTTGGCTGATGCAGAAGAAAGCTGCTCTCATGTCTCTTGTTCCATGTTTTAGAGATGTTCAGCCTAATGGAATGACTTCAGTGCTGAACTCACAAAGACGGCCTTACGGTTCACAGGCTTCTCTCTAATAAAAATCCTGGCTAAATAGGTGCCATTTTGATAAATAAGTGGAAATATCATAGCATATTTGAGATCAAGTAGGCTATATGAGGACTAGCTTTTTCAACAGTTGAACTCCTGACTCATTGCCCTTCCCAGAGCTGTTGGCAAGGGAGGAGGAATCCGACAAGGCATCCGAATCTGGGCTTCAGCACTTGCTGCTGTGATGCTGCCAGCTAACTGCATGCTTTACTGTGGGCAGGAGCAGCAGCAAACACATCTTGGCAGGTGGATTGTTAATAGATGTTTGCAAATGTAGCAAGCCTTTTGCTAGATGAGGACTGCCAATTCATCCATAACAGGGACATCAAGGATCTAAATTAAGGCAGAAGACTGGGCTAAATGACCTTCAAATTGCTTCTGACATTCATATTTTAAGAAAATTCTAAGAGCCAGGTTATTGTTTTTTCTCAGCAATAAAACTAGGTGCTTTTAAGCAAAGCAATATAGATCAGCATTGATCACAGTCTACCATGTTCAATACTAACAAATAATTTGAATACTGTTTTAAAAGCCCTAGATATTGCTGTGTTTGGCATTTTAAGAGATGTCTCCTGCTCAGGCCTCTGGCAAGAAAGCCCAGAGACAGCTGGAGGCATTTTGTTCCAGAAATCTATTGCTTTAGCCACTTGGTTAGGAATTAAGTAAAAAACAGCGCATTTAAACAACAAAAGCACTAGCCGCCCAGAAAGTATCAGAGTTCTAACTTCTCTTTTGCTGTGTCAGAAAGCTTGCTACTTTGTTTTGGTGAAAGGACCTCACAAAACTCCAAATAAGTTACCCATGTGGAAACGTGTCACCAGACTCAACAAATAGATGGCATTTTCAATGGACATTATCAAATGAAAGGAAGTCCCAGAATTTTACTAACAGTAGTGACATTTACCGAAAATACACTGAGGGAGTGGATGTGGCTCAAGCCTGTTTCCCACATGGGAGGTCCTGGGTTTGGTTCCTCGTGCCTCCTAAAAACAAAAAAGCAAACAAACAAAAAAGAAAAAACAAAAACAAAAACAAAAAACCTTTGGGAAGCGCATGTGGCTCAAGTGATTGGGCTCTCGCCTACCACATGAGAGGTCCCTGGTTCGGTTTCCTGAGCCTCCTAAAGAAACAAGGAAGAGGAACAGACACAGCAAGTGCAAACAAAGGGGTGGAGATAAATAAATAAAATAAATCTTAAAAAAATACACTGCATTTCAAAGTCATTTTTATTACACAACTGATGGCATGGTTTATTACAAAAAATGGTGCATTTTGCAAACGTAGCGTTAACCTTTTGTAAGGGAGCCAAGGAACAAGATTTCTGTACTTTCCACCAGTTACTCCCCCAAAAATGAGTTTTCCGGTAGACAGAAACTTTTCACTTTGTTGAAATGTTTCTAAGTTAACTATTTTGGACATTATCAAATGAATTTTCCTTCTTGTGCAGATGATACTGGTAAAATGCTTGGCATTGTTGGCAAAATAGTGGTATTTTCTATTTTACCCCCATGCTATCTGGTCACAAACTACTGTTTTTTAATTCCTTCTCTCCCTTACTATCAAACTGTTGTAAATATGACTTGTCTGTCTGACCTGCTTCTAACAGGCTCCTCCTTGGCTTCATAACTTCTATACTTGTAACTTTGATTCAATAGAATTGGAAGTTAGATCATCAATCTTATTCAAATTCCATGTAAAAATAAATTCTGACTGAGCATATGTATCTCTTCATTCATTCAATTGATGCTTCTGATTAAGAAAACAGGAGTGCCTGAAGTCTGACATCTCTTTGGGTGCCCCCCCCCATGTGTGTGTATATATATATATATTTTTTTTTTAACTTTATTTTGTACATTTAATAATTGAAAACATAAACAATTAAAAACTAAAAAGTAAACACAGATGAATAAATATATACATTTCTCAATTAAATGTAATGGATACATGTAAATTTTTTTGTTTTTTTGTTTTTTTTTGTGTGTGAATATGTATATATATATATATATATTTTATTTTTTTAAATTTAGATACCTCCAAAAACTGTAATATGTATATATTTTTAAGATATATTATTTTATTCCCACCCCCCCATCCCCTTGCTGTTTGTGCTCACTGTCTGCTCTCCGTGTCTGCTCATCTTCTCTTTAGGAGGCACCAGGAACCAAACCTGGGACCTCCCATGTGGGAGAGAGGCACTCAATTGCTTGAGCCACCTGTGCTCCCTCCTTTGTTGTCTCTGTGTTTCCTCTATGTCTCTAGTTCCATCATCTTGTTGCGTTAGCTCGCTGTCTTGCTCATCTTCTGTAAGAGGCACCAGGAACCGAACCCGGGACCTCCCATGTGGTAGGCAGGAGCCCAATTGGTTGAGCCACATCCACTTCCCTAGCTCTATATTTTTAAGCTTACTTTTTTGTTCTTCATTATTAGGTAAGTATATTATGCCATATATTCAGCTGGGTATCCTATATATCAGGTTCTTAACCTTTTTTGTTCCACAGACTCCTTTGCCAGTCAGGTGAAAATCACAGACCCATTACTGAGTCCACACTATACTGTGTATTATTTAAAAAATATATCACACCTGGACCAACATGTCCCCACAAGAATGTTTTTTTTTTTAATTTAAATTCAAGCTCATAGGCCCCTTGTTAAGAACCCTTGCTATATATCAATAGTGTGTATTTTAAAACAGACTGTAAATAAGAGTATCTCAGCACCATTTGTTTAATATATAAAGAGCCTATTATCCCATAATGCTCATAAACTAGAACTTGACAATAACTATGCAATTTAGCACCAGCATAAAGTATAATGTAGTAATTTTGACAGAAGAGACAGCTGCCTATAGTTCTTATAGAACTATATTTACTTATGAGAGTGAAAATATGGTAAGAGTCTAGAATGAGAGAGAAGGATAGGATCCTTATCCAGAGGCTAGAGAGGCCACCGGCAGCTTTGACTGGCTGCCTAATCTTTTAAAAATGTATTGGAATACCTTAGGTGGAACATACACACTTTTTTTTTTTAAGATTTATTTATTTATTTATTTATTCATTTGTTCCCCCCCTGCTGCCTGTGCTTGCTGGGTCAGCCAACCGCGCCATGCGGGCGGGCCCGCCCCCACCAGGAGGCCCCGGGAAACTAACCCGGGGCCTCCCACATGGTAAACGGGAGCCCCACTGATTGAGCCACAGCCGCTTCCCGTATACACACTCTTGACCCCACCACTGTTTATTCAAACTCTATCTTTCTGAGCCCTGAAGACAGGTGAATTTGAAAGCAGTGTCTTAGTCACCTCTTTTTCTCAGTTGTCCTGAGTTCTTGACTCATCTATTAAATGGGAATTCCTTCTCTTCTACATGCTGTATGGGGATATTATAAAATGAAATGATTGTCTACACATGAAATAAAAACTTTCAGTGAGAAGGTAGCACAAAAATTAAGCCAAGAGAATGACTAAATTAATCATACGTAGTTACTCAACTATTGACAACTGAGAACAAAGAGAACAGAGTAAAACGTGGTTGATTCAAAAATATTTTAACAAATATAAAATTTTTCTTCTCTAAATTTTTAATCAGATCCAATAGCAAAAAGGACCCAAAACTTCTCCTCTCTCTACCCTCTATGAACCTTTGATAGAGTTTTAAGGAACAATAAAATGGCCAAGAAGAAATAACGTGGGAGCAAAGAAAAAGATTACATAAATAATCTACCAGGCTCCCAAATAATATAAAGACTAGATGAAAAGAAGCATGTGGCTGTGGAATAAGAAACATATTAGGATTTAGTCTTGGAGCAGGTCATAAGTATCAATATCTTTGTCACTAAAAATGAGCACTAGTAATATAATCTCTTTTATGTTTTTTACCTATACTAGAAGGCTGGTAAAAAGTTTGATAAAGGGAAAAATTAAAATAAGATTCTTAAACTTCAAGCCAACAATTATTTACTGAAGATCTACTCTAGTCCAATAATGTTAAAGATATAATAGTATATTATAGCACTACACTTGTCCTCAGGGAGTTTATTATCCTTAGAGAAAGAAAAGACTTAGATGAAACAATGAGAAAAGGCAGCAGAAAAACACTTGAACAGAAAATAATCATGTGTCTTACTATTACAATTAACCAGAGTTCAGTAACAACAAGGTCCACATACTTGGAATCTGAAGTTCATTTAATTTCAATAGGTTGTTTAAAGAATTCAAACTTTCTTTTTAACACTCAGAGTTAAAATAAAGTTTAGAGTCTGTCAATCCTGAATATTTCCTTCAATTCTCCACCTCCAGGAAAATTTGAGAAAAGATTATTTGCTGTGCATAACAATTAAGAGATGAGTCAAGCTCCCCTGGAGACCTGAACCTCTGGCAATTATTTTTTCTCTGACCTCACTGGAATATTTTTATTGCAAATTTTTATACCTAATTTTATGCCATGCACTGTGGATACTTGGATGAATTAAAGCACAGTTCCTAGCATAAAGATGCTTACCCGAAGAAAGACACAAGCACAGAGTTTGAATACAAAAAAGCCTAAGTATGACAGGCATGTACACGGTACCATGGGGATTTAGGAAAGGGGCACAGATGTTTGGTGACTCGAATAACGTGACATCCTTCTGAGCTTTCCATCGTAAAGATATCTTCGGCCTTTTATAAACCTGGTGGGGAAGGACAGGACGGGAGGAAGGGAGAATAATTCCTGGAGAAAGTCAGGCAAAGCCCAGAGGAGGGGGAAAGAACCCCAGGGAGTCTGTGGAAGAACAGCATCAAGTTGAGAACACGGGTTTGAAGCGATGAGCATTATGGAGAGCCATGATGAATCTACCAGGTGGGCAAGGAACAGATTTTGGAGGACCCTAAAAGAATGTTAAAGAGATTAGAATATTTTCTGGGCCAGTAGTCTAGAAGTGTGGCATGTGCTGAGAGGCTGGAAAAGAAATTTTAGTCTTCTTTAAAAATGTCTGTATTTCTGTGTACATTTCACATTTCTGTTTCATAACGGACAGTGTTATAAGTGTATGACCTATTAATTGAGATCAGGATCATCAGAGGAGAACTGGGTGGGGGGAGCGAAGAAATGAAAAGCTGTTTTAAACTTACTAAGTATGCAAAGGCATATAAGAGGAGCTGTTCAGTAGACAGCTGGGTATCAGTCTGATGATCTGGGAAGGGGTCCGTGCCTGGACCTGTACATTTGGGAGATTTCTGTTGAAAACAGAAAAGAGCAGTGGTCCAATGGCAGAACCACGAGGAACACTAACATTTACAATAATATGTTTTGTTGTTGTTTCAAATGGAAAATTAGAGCACAAGGAACAGTGTGTGCACACACAAAAAACCCAAAATATTAATACAAAGTTAATAGGTGTTATTCTTTACTATTCTCATTAATGTATGAAAATAAGACTAAATGCACCATGAAGAAAAAAAAATATTTCTGCTAGTAAGCTAGTAGCAATTCAGAATGAGATAATTTTATTTTCTTACCATTTGGGGGGACAGCCAATAGAGGTTTTAAAAGTCCACCATGAAACTTGGGCTCTTTGGAAAAATGGCTGATTACAGGCTTGGTCAGGGAAAATAAAAGTAGCCTGGAACACCTTATGTCAAAAGTCAAGGAAGTGCTTCTAGAGTGAAGGGGACACAAAAGCCAGCTTAGAGGGGCTCCCACAGGCCAAATTTAGGACAGTTTGAGCATCAAAGAGAAAATGAATTTTAACGCATAGAATATAAAAAGAAATCTGTGAGTCCACAGTGGTATTAGTGTGAGACAAAGAAAACTTGGAAGAATGGAAAGTTCTTTACCAAGAAAATGCCAGCTAATAAATGGAGAATGGACAGAATTAGGAACTATGTTGCCAACTCCTATTTAATAAGTGATTCAGGCAAAACATCATCAAATGCATGCTAAAACTATCAGGTTAAAGGTTGTGAGGAAAAGGATAGTCACACAGCCTCACAGGTTCCTTCTTAATTATACAGGGAAAAAGTATCTTAAATGAAAAGATAAGGTAGATACCATGTTAACCAAACTCAGCACCACCCACAGTGGGACAAACTGACATGGTGTGCCTCCTGATGCTATACAAATGGGAAATACATATTACCTAGGCAATATTCTTTGATTTAAATCTAATTGTGACGAAACATTCAGACAAATTCAGAATGTGGAATATTCTATAAGACAACTGGCCTGGACTCTTAAAAAATGTTAGGATCAGGAAAGACTTAAAACAATAAAAATGGCAGGGGAGCTGCTCTAGATTAAAGGAAGGATCTAACGTGACATTACAACAGAATCCTCGATAAAAACAAAGGATATTTTAGGAGGAATTGGGGAGTATGGATTGCATATTAGAAAGGTTAAATTTCTTGGGTGCAATAATGGTATGGTGGTTATATAAAAGAAAGTTCTCATTCTTAAGAGATAACATGGTGATATATTCAGGGGAGAAGCATCACGACGACTGAAATTTATTTTCAAAGGGATCAGTGAAAGAAAAAAAGAGAAAAGAGAGAAAGATAAAAGATAAATCTATGTACACACAATGTACCAAAATGTGAACACTTGGCAAATTTAGATGAGGAGAAATGAATGTTCACTGGACTAAGTTTTCAACTTTTCTGTCGTTTTGCAAATTTTCAAATTAAGTTAGGAAAAACATATTAAGGTCATCTATGTATGACTAATATGCTAGAGTTGATTTCATTTGGATAAATATGCTAAATATTAATGAATGATTTAATACTTAAAAAAAAAAAAAAGCCTACCATGAAATTCTTTCCCATCAAAGCCAACAAAGCTAAAAGGTGGGCTAACATCGCCTTTCTGGCCAATGTCAGTGACCTAATTTCTGTCCCCCCCCCTTTTTTTTTAACATGAGTTAAGAATCATGTTTGACTTACCTGTGAAATTAATCAATCAGCAAAACACCTATAGCATTCAGCCACTATTAAAACAATTTAACACTGGAAAAACCTGTAATCTTCTGGTTTTAAAATAATTTATTTCATAGGTCTGTTTTAATTTCATGTCTCAGAGCATACATTATTTAACCAAGAGGTGCTGGACAGAGGTTGTAAAAAGGGAGGAAACATTTAAGGATAAGAAACCAGCTCAATTCCATTAGCATTTGATCCTACCTTGTAAACTCTTGCTAGGATAAATTTATATCATACTTCTTTTGTGCTTACAAAAAAACATTAACTTCTGAATTTCCAATGTTGTAAATAAAAATTTTTACAATTAAGTATGCATTCAATTGACACACAAGGCAACCAAATATTTGTCATCAACATTAGCATAATGTGTATTTTCTGTCACTGTACTAACATTAAACTAAACTTCAAACCACAAAAACATTGTGACTAACATTAAAAAGGCAAGCTGTAAGATACTCAAAGCTCATAAAGGACAAATTGCACATGGTTAAGGTGGGACATCACTTGACAAGGGCTGGTGCTGTGCATATGGCTGCTTTTTCTTGTAAGAAGGCCACCGGCAAACAGGGCAGCAGTGTCGGCCCCCAGCCAACCACATCACAATGCAATTCTGATGGAACACGTGACCACAAGGCAACCCCATTAGCAAACATCCATTTTCAAAATTCTCTAGGCAAACAACACATTCAGTACAGTGCAACGTATCAGCAGGCCAAGTTAACCAATCGGGTTCCATGTCTTCATTAGTGTTATATGATCCATACACCCTCTCCTTCCTCTCATAAGGGCTGATCTGACAACGTCTGTTGGCACAGGAACAAGACTCAACATCACAGTGACTTGCTCTTCCTTGAGAATTGTGAACTATGCTTTGTTTATCTTCAAATACTTTCTTATCACTGCTAAAAGTGTCTGTATTTTCACTGTCTGAGTCATTTTCAATATCTTGAGAACCCTCCGACATTTCCTCTTCAGACAGGACTCCACGACATTTAAATCGCCACATTGGTAAGTTTTTTATATAATCAGTTGGTATCAGAGGGTGAAGCCAAAGGTCAGGGAATGCTAACCGCTCCAGGAATAAGTCAGGGTCTTCGTCCCAATCAGATTCTATAGGAAAGTTCTGAAAAGAAGCAATCGGGTGGAAGAGGTAGCTGGTGTACCAGTCCCACAGACTTGATAACCATTCTAAGTTATTGGCATTGACTTCATCATTGTTGTTGCGCCGTCTCTTCTTCTCAAAGTAATCAATTAGTAAACCATGTCCAAGGTACGTACTAAGAAACAGGGCCGGGTGTGAGGAATAAAACATCCAGTCGGCCCTTACCCACGAAGCCAGTGTGGTAGTATTGGAATATCTCAACAATTTTAAGCTATATTCGTAAAAGCTATCTAGGTAAGGGAGTTGTAAAAAGCCCAAAACTGGTAGCCAGGAAATAATTAATAGAGAATTATATGTCCCTAAAGTGCTTATGAGAACCACAAATCGCTTTATGGTAGCTCCTTGTGTGATAAATAAGTCCATCCAAGCCATAAGGTTAACTAGAACCAAGCTTAAAACGAACAAATCATTTACTTCTGGTTGTAATGAGCGCAAAAACGAATCCATGGCCTGAAGGGATAGAAATTCCCCTATGTGGTTTCCGTATCTGTAAATTCCTTCAGGAGTTCTAAGTATATAGGATGGCATGCTATGTACACCAATATCTGTCATATAACTCTTGTTGTCCCAATTTTCCACATTAACAAAAATAAATTCAACTCTTCCAGTAAACTTTATACTTAGTGCAGAGAAGAAAGCTGGGGGTTGGTCAAGGTTTGCAAAAAGGTATATTTTTACCCAATATTGGTCACTTTTATTCCATTCTTCTTTCAAATGTTCAGCATTATAAATGGTTTTGATCCGAGAAGCTGCATGAGCAGTTATCCATTTAAAAATGTGCTCTACTTCAATTTTGCGTCCACTATATTCTTTAAGCATGACTTTCCCTTTAGAAGTACTGGTTTGTGGAACAGACATAATGAGTGTGGATCGTACCCAGCCTCTTCTCTTGCAATATCTATAAAAGAGAAAACTGTAAGTAAACAGCTAGCCTGTTCATCTTCACTGTTGTGCAAACAATTTATGTATCTTTAGCATCTGAAATGCACATTTATAAATAACTCCCAAATAATCAAAAGTGGTGCCAATATTTGGCAGCTGTGTTAGAGGAAAAAGCAAACTCTCTTTTGGTAGGAATCTTGTATTTCCATGCCCCTTCCCCCCCCTTTTTTTTTTAGGAAATGAACCTTGAACAGCCTTTGAGTCAAGAGAATCAGCAAACAGATCAGCATCTATTCTGTGTTTACTACTGCATTATGTGCTGATAAGACCCAAGAGATAATAAGAAAATAATTCCTGCTCACAAGGACTTTAAATCCTATTAGGGAGACAAAACTCAGAAATATAAAACTGTATATATTCTCTTGATAAATAATGGAATTAAGTTCATACAAAGGAAATACCATTGGGATTTTGGGCTAGTGAAGATTTCATGAAAGGGTGGGAAACTGAGCTAGGTCTTTGAAGGATGGTTCCAATACAGATGGGCAGAGAAGAGAGAAGAAAACAGATGATCCTAGACACTGAGTCCCTGACTTGAATGCAAGTCCCTCAAGGGTGGCAGCCACGTCTTACTTATTAACCCAAGCACCTACAGTGTCACGCGCACACAGGCATTGTTACAAAGAAAGTAATCTGCACAAAAACTAATCAAGGAAAGAGCTACTACACATCCCATATATTGTGTTCTCTCATCTCTTCAACGAGAGCATAAAGAGGATGATTTAACTCCATACAGAGGAAACAGAGACAGAAAGCATTTAGATTAAGAAGAGATGCAGTCCAAGGATCATTCTCATTTTACAGAGTAAGTAGAAAAACTTCACTGAAATTAAATCATTTGTTTAGGTTTATCTAGTAGGGTTATGATTCGACCCCTTTTGGAGAAGTACTGATTCTTGCTCTAAGATTTGTGATATAACCTCTGCCCCTAAAAATAACTAAGTGATGGATGAAAGGAAACACTAAAAATGAAAACAACGACTCTATTACTGTGAAGAGATTATAAGTGAAAACATTTTCCATTTTTCAAATAAAAAGTACTTTCCCCCAAATCCTACCATGTAAAATTTTATACTTAAAATACACCTTATAAAGTTGAAAAAAGAAATCTACCACATGTATACATTCTCTTCATTCCAGATTCGTAAATGGTTGTTAATAAATATTGATTTCATATCTTATTATTCAGAATATTGATGTAAAAATAATAAATGTTATGCTCTACTTAATCAGCATGGATATTTTATTGAATTAAATAAGCGTAACACACATTCATACGATCATATTAAGAGGAGAAAATTGATGTGAGCATGTGGGATATGGTTTTATGATAATATGATTAATTTTATCAGGAATTTTGTAATATAATTTTAAGATTACTGGAGATGTGTTATAGCATTAAGACAGTTAGTAATACTCTGGGAAACTATCTGGTGACTCAGAATCACAAGCTTAGCTCTTGTTGAGTTGATTCACTGCCTTAACAAGGTTGGTTCCCTCAATATCAATATTCTGCTTCAACCAAAATAGTTTGAAAGTTATGTTTTCCTCCAAAATAAATTATCTTCTATCCCCTGACACTGTATTTGTTCAATGCAAAATAATAACTCACTGACATGAATTTTATTTTTACTCTCTCATAAAGTGACAAGTCAAATACATATAAGTGTAACTTAAGATGTTTAGGTAGCTTTTAGTTTTTAATTCTGATGACACATTTCTACTCTTGGTCATTCTTTTTATCTTTTTATAACTACCTCAGAGAATATTTGGCTTCTGATCTGTAAATTAAATTAGATGACAAAGTCTTTGTGACAGAAAACTTTACAAGGCCTTAGGGCATACATTTCTTTATGTAAAAAACAAATATGCTATGGGCTTTCTTTTAAGTTCACAGGTAAGTGGTAGTTTTAAGGTTTATTATTGCAGACAGACGTTACCAGTACCCACAAGAGAAGAAAATTCTACATGTCATCATATATATTTCAAATTAAATCATGTTTCCCAGACTTGCAAAAATCTCTAACACTTATGAAACACCAGGCTGCTAATATATATTTATCCAAAAACTGGTCTAAAGAAATACAAAATACAACTTTAGTATATTGTATTGATTTTAAAATTCTACTGCTAAGCAGAAATAAAGACTAATGTATATATTAATTTTTAAGGCTATAGTTATTAATATGTTAAGAATGTTGTATTTCACCAATTTAAAAGCTTACTGCTGGCTCAAAAAAATTTTTTTTAAGGTCTGAATAAACTCAATGACAATTTCATAAAAATATCCTGCAGTTTTTAAAAGTAAACCTTTAGAGATCTCAGAGAATTTTAATAGTAAAAATGATAGGAAATGTGGCTAATAAGATTTAGTGTTTCAGCTTCTGGTATGTCGTGCTAATTCAAAATGAAATCTTGGTATTCCTGTTAATATAATACTATTTCTTCAGAGAGGCCACTGGCCTCCTTGGCCTTCATGTCTCTTTCTACTCCCTCCCCCTTTTCTGCATATTCAAGGAGCTCTATAAGCCCTCCCAGGCCCTGTTTAACACTCAGCTCCTATAATTACCCTGCCCTCCATCTTCTCTTGACCATCTTTCATCTCCCCACCTCACCTCACTGCAGACACATACATACCTCTTCACCTCCTACTTCCTCCAAAACATGGAGGAGGGGGGAAACCTGGTAGAATAGCCCTCTGAGAGCTCTTGATTGGGGAAAGGAAGAGTTAGAGCCAGACAAGGCTATCCCTGCTGTAGACGTGGAGAAAGAAAAAAAATCTGCTGCAAATGGACAGTCAGAAACTGCCCAGAGGTGGTGGTCCTGAACATTCTCAGGAGACCTAAATGGTACAGAAAAGTACTACTGCACAATGGGAAGGGCCCATGAGAGGAAGCTGCCCCAGAGGCCATCCAGAGAAGGAACAACTGTCAAAAAAGCAGCAAGATATTAGTGTAGAGAGTTTTGGTATTTTTAAAAATCTGAGTTCAAGATAATGACTCAATTATTTAATATATGATCAAAACACTTGCTGAATAACACTATTCTCTGTCTAGTTATATACTACATTGAAATTCTGAACACTCTTTTTTTCTATCTTCCTGTTTTGTTCTTCTAAATCTCCATAATCCTCAAAAGAAGAAAAAAATCCTCCTAAGTACCACGATCCCAAGCCTTCTATGGTTAGAATATATGTTAGTCTAATTGGTGGCACTAGGAGTGGAAATAAGCAGCATTTCAAAGGGGAAAATATGGGGTAATGAAATAAAATAAATGTGACAGACAATATCAGAGATGAAGACAAAAAGAAAAACAAATTGTCTCTGAGGATTCAAATCTGATTTGGGACATTAGGTTTTAGGGAAAAGGACTATCTAGGAATAGTTGTAGGGCAGACAGAAATTAGTGTCAAAATGCAAACTAGAAGTCAGAATCACAGAAGATTTAGATGAGCACAGAGGTATCACCTAAAGCCATGTGTGCTGAGGTCTCTTTGGGAAAGAAAACTGAAAAAGGACTGAAGACATACTCTTAAGAACATAGCTACTAGAAAAAAACAAAAGAACAAAAGAGAGACAGAGAAAGAGAAATATCAGAAAGAAATAACTTACAGTTTATCAAAAACTATTAATCAAGTTTCTGTGGAGCCAACAGTGTGCTAAACATTATGATTACACTGCAGTTCAAACAGGCCACTAATATCATTGTCTTATTAAACAAGAACGATCTAGTCAGGACTCACACACTGCAAACTGCCTCATCTACTTACCTGGGGTCACTGGAACAGTTAAAAGTGCCTGTACGGATTCCAAATCTTGACACCTTTTTTACCATTTTCTCCCAGTGGATTTTACCCACCACAGGACTTCTGTCATTTGCTATGACCTATTAAAAAAAAAAGAAGAAAAAAAATTTAATTACCTACAATGGAGCTAAACTAGCCATTTATATCTGTAATATAACTTTACTTTTTTGAAAAAGGTATTCTATTCCCAATTCTTGTCTGTTTACTGTATCACAGCATCAATGCAATTCTTATAGAAGAAAAAATGTCCAACTGGAAAAGATTAAAACACCAAACACGGTGTATTACACTTCTGTACTCTCTGGCAGTACATAAAGGGGGAGTCAACACCAAATTTTAAAATTAACAATGTTCTCCTCTGTGTGGCCTAGTCCCAAGAATTAAATTACACAGGAAGAATCACTTCCTCGACCTTTGGAGTCACTTCTCTTTGCTCTGAAAATTTTAAAACAATAATCCAAATAAAACTTACTAAAATCACCATGGGGATTCAATGAATTTAAATTTCACTTTTCTTCAAAGTATAATCATGGAACCAAGTGTCAAACACACATTTTCTATTAAACTATGCCTTGACTAAATCAATACAGCTACTTCTATGGATTTTTCCTTAACAATCAAGAAGGTTCTAACATATAAAAAGAATTACCATAATGAATTTTACATTTTTGAACTTCTACTTTGAATGTGCAAATAGCTTTCAAACACAATTAGAATTGGGAGGAAAGGATTAAAAAAGAAAGAAAAATAATTCTAAGTTAACCTTCCAAATATGTAACACCTCCTCTCATTTTATAAATGCTAGCCTTTCTAATTGTCAACACCTTTCCCCTTTATCCTTTAATCTTCCTGCCTTGAATGAAAGAATTTCAATAAAGATGCCAGTAAACAAAGCAAAACAACATAAACAATTAAAAACAAAAACATCTTAAATGGGAACTTAAAGGAAAGCCAAAAATGTCTAAAGTCTTTGTGAAACCAGCTACTTGATTAATTTTAAGTCCACGGTATATGGGTCAAATTAATTTTTGTGAATATTATTGAAACTATTCAATTCAGAAGTACAATACAATACCCTGGGAGCCTCTAATCTTTCTGAGAGGAAAGGCCATTTTTCACGTTCACAAAGCCTCCAGGAAATGAAATCCTGGGTGTGTGGGTGATTAAAGGAGAGTCAACAGTCAACTCCCTGACAGAGGCAAAAGGTGGTACAGCTACTTCGTTGTGGCCTCTCTGCTGGGAGGGCTAACAAATTTCAGAGGGCAGGAGAGACCACAGGGTAGCTGCAACTGCACTGAAGTTCATTTTATTTTCCAGCAGATAAATGCTTAGTAACCCCTGTGATATGTCACTGATGTTATCATACGCACATGGATAAAGACATGGATGCAGAGCTAACATATTTAATACAACCTTGATGCTAAATAATTGCACGTGAACACAGAGTTTAGGGCATTAAGCATGACTTTGATACCACTTGGGATGGTTAATTTCATGTGTTCACTTGGCTAGGTTATGGTGTTGTTTGGTCAAGCAAGCACTGGCCTGATTGTTAGCATGAGGGTAGTTCATGGATTTAAATCACTAGTCAGGCAGAGTGGGTATAGGTCAGTGGTTGAGCACTTGCTTTGCATGTATGAGGTTCCAGGTTCAATCTCTGGTACCTACTAAAAAAAAACTTAAATCACTACTTAGTTGATTGCATCTACGGCTGATTACATCTACAATCAAAGCAGTGAGTGAAGTTTCAATCAGCTGAAGGTCTTGCAAGGAGAACTGATGATTTCAGCTGTCAGAAGAATTTCTATCTTTACTACAGATGGCCCGCTTCTCCTGGGGAATTTATCATCACCTTCATGAGTTTCCAACTTGCCTTCTGCCTTACGGAATTCAGACTTGCCAATCCCTATAATAAATCTCTTAATATCTACCTATCTATCTATCTACCTACCTACCTACCTACCTACCTACCTACCTACCTACCTACCTACCTACCT
>JAKSZT010054030.1:1379465-1436479 GCA_026826555.1 Tolypeutes matacus | reverse complement strand
CCTACCTACCTACCTACCTACCTACCTACCTACCTACCTACCTACCTTCTGTTGGTTCTGTTTCTCTGGAGAACCCTGATCAATACACAACCTTTTAATGAAAACAGTTTTATTGAGGAAGAGAATGAGTTATTATTCAAATGTTCAGATGGTTGAGGTAATGAGGAACATGCCAATCTGAGGACAAAGTCTTAGTAGATAAAAGCTCTTTTTAAGGTGGTTCATACCAGTTACACTACTCAGTAAGTCCCTAGATTTCACATTTTTCCATGGTACAAAAGTGCTGTATAAGTTTAACTTGGAGAAATAGGGAGATAAAACAAGGTGGGATTTTTTTTTTTTTCTTTTTTGCTGCCCCTCAAGAATTAGTGTGGTAGTTCTTTTTTCAAGCAAGTAACCAAAGAAATCTTTAACTTATTTTTCATATACCTCAGGAGGACTAAGAAGTCTCTGTGGAAACATCATCATATTCCCTACTTCTGGCCCTCATTTTTTTAAGGATCCCTGACTGAAAGCCACCCAAAAAAGAAAAATTTCCTAGGTTTTTTTTTTTGTGTGTGTGAAAGCATTTTATATGGGTCTATTACCATATTTATGCAATAAGAAAGTTTTGTCTAATGTCCTATATAATATCCTGACAGTCAACTGAATGTTTAGCATAAATTGAATTTGGTGGTGGATGAATTAAATGACTATAAAAATGTTAATATCTTTACAAAATAACTCATCTGGCTGAGTCATGGCATAACAAAGTACTCTAAGCCCATTACTAGTGCATCACGCCAGTAGGAGTCCCCAACATAGAGCTCATTTCTTAAAAGTATGCATGATGATTCTGAGGGGCATTCACACTACTTTCTTATTAGAAAGGGAAATATATTCTTTGGCAGTTCAAGAAGGTGGTTGTGTTTTCTGAGGGGAGGAGACTAGAAAACATTGGAAAAATGTACATCCTGAGCTCCAGATCTGGAGCAGACCTGGTAACAGAAGACAAGTGTTGCAATCTTTACTGCCTCTCTAACTGGAGTTCCTACACTTGTTCACCAGTGTATCTGCTGCAGCTAGTACAGTACCTAGCTCATCTGGATGCTCATTAAAAATTCCAGTTGACCTAAACTACTTCAGCTTTTAACAACTTACCAACTTGTTCTTCCACTTCTGATTACACAGGCTTACTAAAGCTTTCAAGTTTTTTACTTCTTTTATGAGAGTCCCTTCCCCAGCAACCTGGCTGGATGTTTTCTGGACAAACATAAGTATAAAAGTACCTTAAAAAATAAATAAATAAAAGTACCTTGCTATGTAAATACCCCTATATTCTTGACCACAGTCAGAAATAAAGATATGTCCAATCAGTACATTTTAAAATACAATTTGTATATATATATTTTAGAGGGAGGTGGAGGTTTATTAATGACCAGAAGATTTGGCATACCCCCCCCCTTTTTTTTAATTAAAGCAGTTGTAGGCTTACAGAAAAATCATTCAGAAAGTAGGTTTCTGATATAACAACCCCCTCCCACACGCAGATTTCCCTTATCAACATCTTGCATTAGTGCGGTACCTTTGCTAAAACTGATGAAACAATATTATACTATAAACCACAGTGCATGGAGTGTTATACATTCCTATAGCTTTTTGTTTTTTATCATAGCAACATATACCCAACCTAAAATTTCCCATTTTGACCATTTTCGATGATATAATCCAGGGCTATTAGTTACATTCACAATATTGTGCTACCATCACCACCATCCATTGCCAAAGCTTTTCCATCACCCCAAACAAAAACCCTGTACCCATTAGGCATTAACTCCCAGTTTGCTACACCAACCCCAGCTCCTGCTAACCTGTATTCTAGTTTCTGACTCTAGGAATTGGCTTATTCTAATTATTTCATATCAGTGAGATCATACAATATTTGTCTTTTTCTATCTGGCTTCTTTCACTCAGCATGATATCTTCAAGGTTCATCCATACTGTCACATGTATCAGAACTTCATTCCTTTTAACGATTGAATAACCCATTGTATGGATGTACCACAGTTTACCCATTCATCTGTTGATGGATGCTAGGGTTGCTTCCATCTTTTGGCAATTCTGAATAAAGGCACTATGAACATCTGTTCGAGTCAGTTTTCAATTCTTTGAATATATACGTAGTAGTGGCATTGATGGGTCATACAGAAATTCTATAGTTAACTTTCTGAGTAACTACCAAACTGTTTTCAACAGTAGCTACACCATTTTACATTCCCACCAACAATGAACAATGTGTTCCTATTTCTCCATATTCTTACACTTGTAATTTTTTTTTAATGGTAGCCATTCTAGGGGGTGTGAAATGTTCTCATTGTGGTTTTGATTTACATTTCCCTGATGGATAATAATGTTGAATATCTTTTCATATGCTTATTGGCCATCTGTATTTCTTCTCTGGAGAAATGTTTATTCTACCCTTTTCCCCATTTTTAAATTGGGTTCTCTTTTTGGTTGTTGTGTTGTAGGATTTCTTTCCATATTCTGGTTATTAAACCTTTATTGGATATGTGGTTTCCCATTATTTGTCCTTTTACTTTGATGCATATTTTTTTATTTTGATGAAATCTCATTTTTGTTGCTTGTGCTTTTGGTATAAAACCTAAGAAGCCACTGCCTAATACAAGGTCCTGAAGAAGCTTCCCTATGTTTCCTTCTAGTTTTACAGTTTTGGTTCTTTATTATTTAGATCTTTGAATGAATTTGAGTTAATTTTTGTATATGGTATGAGGTAGGGGTCCACCTTCATTCTTCGCCTATGGATATCCAGTTTCCCCGGCACCATTTGCTGAAAAGACTATTCCTTTCCAATTGACTAAACCTGGCACTCTTGTCAAAATCAATTGGCCATAGATGTGAGGGTTGATTTCTATAACTTTCAATTCAATTCCACTGGTCTATATGTTTGTTCTTGTGCCAGTCCATGCTGTTTTACTTTAGCTTTGTAATAAGTTTTAAAATGAGAAAGTATAAGTCCTCCAACTTCATTCTTTTTCAAGATGTTTTTGGCTATTCAGGGCCCCTTACCTTTCCATATAAATATTTTTTAAATTAATTTTTTCAACAAATCAATTTTATTGATACATATTAATAAATTCATATAAATTTGATGACTGGCTTTTCCATTTCAGCAAAGAAGTTTTACTTCTTCTATTCTAGTTTGGATACCTTTCATTTCTTTTTCTTGCTGATTGCTCTAGCTAGAACCTCTAGTGCTATACTGAACAACAGTTACGCCAAGGGGCATTCTTCTCTCGTTCCTGAGCTGAACAGTAAAGCTTTCAGTTTTCCACCATTGAGTATGATGTTAGGTGTGAGTTTTTTTTATATATGAACTTATCATGTTGAGGAAGTTTCGTTATATTCCTAACTTTCTAAGTGTTTTTGTCAAGAAGGGATGCTGGATTTTGTCAGATGCTTTTTCTGAGTCAACTGAGATGATCCTATGATTTTATCCTTCTATTAATGTGGCATATCACATTAATTCATTTTCTTACACTGAACCATGCTGTGTGCTGGGGATAAATCCCAACTGATCATGGTATATATTATTTTTATTTTATTTATTTATTTATTTACCAGGAGGTCCTGGGGATCGAACCCGGGTCCCTCCATATGGGAGATGGATGCCCAACCATTTGAGCCACATCCGTCTCCAGTATATATTATTTTAATGTGCTGTTGGATTTGGTTTGCTAGGATTTTGTTGAGGATTTTTTCCATATCCATTCATAAGGGATATTGGTTTGTAATATTCTTTTTTTGTGGTATATTTATCTGGATTTGATATTAGGCACTTGGCCTCATAGAATGAGTTAAGAAGTGTGTCCTCCTCAATTTTTTAGAAGAATTTGAGCAGGATTGGTATTAATTCTTCTTGGACTGTTTTGTAAAATTCAACAGTGAAGGCATCAGGTCCTAGGATTTTTTTTTTTTTTTTTTATTGATAGGATGTTTCTGATTGGTTGATGTCTTTACTTGTTATTGGTCTGTTGAGGTCTTCTATTTCTTAAGTCATTATAAGTAATTTGTGTTTTTCTGGGAATTTGTCCATTTTATCTTGATTGTCTAATTTGTTGGTATACAGGTGTTCATAGTACCCTCTTATAATCTTGTTTATTACTGTGGGGTCAGTAGTAATGCCCTCCCTGCCTTTCGTGATTTTAGTTTTTTGTCCTCCCTCCCTCCCTCTCTTCCTTCGTCAGTCTAGCTAATGTTCCATTTTGAATCCCTTCTAATTTCTTTCTGTAGATATTGTCTTTGTTTTTGCCATGGGATTTAGAGGTAACATCTTTAGTCTATAATAATCACATTTGATTTGCTACCATTTTAACTTCATTAGCATACATATACACTGTTCCTAACCTACTCTGTCCCCCACCATTTTTTTTTTAAGTGTTAACTCTGGGATTTAGTTCCTGATCTGTCTATTCCTTAAAAGTTTAAATCCAGCTAATCAATCTCTGGTTTGACAAGAGATTTCCTTGAGTGCCAGGACTAATAAAATCAACCAATGTAAAAAACACCTTTCATAATACTCTTTGCAAATTGGCTGTGTTGGCTGCTGTTCTCCTTCAGAGTTTAGCCCTCCTATCAATATCAGCCCTAATTGAATGTTAAATCTTTTTTGAGCCTGTCCTGAGCTTGCGCTTGCTCCTGGCCTTAGGAATTCTCCCATTTATGGAATATGAATGCCCACTCTACTCCCTATGAAACAGAGTCCCCCCCCCCCAGGTGCTCTACTGTATGACTTAAAGCAGGCAATCTTTTGTCCAGGCCATTCTGACTTCATGGTTTCTTATACTGCTTTAGCTGTGATCAAGCTGCTTCTGCCTGCATGGCAGGTCCTCAGAGGTGAGCAATAGAATCATATTTTTGGTCAGGCTTTCAGGCTACCACTCAATAGATTAGCCCTGACATACAGACACCCCAGTATGCACATAAGGGTTACTCTGCTCCCTCCAGAACAGGACCTGGGAACCACAATGGCAGCACAGGCTGGCTCCCCATAGCATCGGAGAGGGACTTAAGGAGAGGCCAGCAAGGGCACCATGAACTTCTCCTACTCTTAAAGCTGTAGTTTCTTGATTTGGCATTTGGCCAATTATTGTACCCTTTGACTGTTTTCCATAATTTTGAGGACAATGGCTCTGCCAGTTTTTGCTTGTTGGACCACCATATGCTTCTATGACGGTCAACCTAAAGCCTTGGCATAACCCTTTTAATATCGTTACTCCCCACACATCCAGCTTTAATTAGAAAACACAACTCCTTGAACAACAGGAGTGTTATGCTATGATATTTTCTGCATTTCTCAGTATTTTATTTTAATAGGGACCCTCTACTTACAAAATCATAAACCAACCTAAGTATACGCAAACTATGCAAAATCATTAAAAGTACGGATGAGTGTTTGACAAAACAAAACTCAATGGCATTTATATATTTTGTATTCTCACTAACTTACTTTATGAGTAAAGTGAATAAAAGTTTTTCACCAATACAAAATAAAGGATCATTTATTTTGCCTCTAGAGTAGTGTCAAAAGTTGAATAAAAAAGTTAGAATTTCCCTGAATAGAACTGTTTGTCTAGGAGCAAAGATAAACAAGTCTAAGAACAGCTATTAACTCTTTCAGCCAAACAGGAAATATTTTAACATAGTACTTGAGTAAATATTGACCCAAAACTTTATTTTAAGTCATACGACATTTTTCTCTGTCATCTCAATTCCAGGTATTTTAAAATCTTAGTGTTATTTTTTACACAGCTAGTAATATCACAGTCCTTCTTTGAACTATGACAAAAATCAAGAGAGAAATAGAAATGTTAAGGTGAGGACAAATTCAGAAAATCCATAAATCATGTTAACTTTTCCATTTCAGAAGCCTAATCATTGTGCCATCTGTCTCTCAGAACGAGTCGTTTGAAAGAAAAGTAACTGTCTTCTATTTATGATGCTTAGAATAGGACTGGGTGGCAAGAGAATAAAAGAATCCATTGGAAAAGAAATAGCTAATGAAAGACACAAGCTTAGGTCAGGAACAAAGCAGGAAACTTAGAATATTAGAAAAAACTTATTGAAAAAATTAGGACTTGGTTCTTACATAGATTACACAATGCATCACTGCTAAAGATGTCACATATATGTTCCTACCTTGAAAACTAAAATTAGTTCTGTTCACCTTACATTACAGAGAATACAGAACAGACATGGAAAAGATTGACATGAAAAGGAGTATCTACTTTGCTTTAACATAAGGATATTTCAGGGGTCGGATGTGGCTCAACTGGTTGGGCGTCCGTCTCCCATATGGAGAGACCTGGGTTCGATCACCGGGACCTCCCGGTAAAAAAACAAAACAAAACAAAAAAAAACATAAGGATATTTCAGGGGCACTAATATATCTTAAAATGAGGAAGCTTGTTAACATGTATTATTCAGAAAATAAATTCACTGTGAGTTGCATAGAAGATAGAAATCTTAATGAATATAGGACCAACTAAAAAATTACAGAAGCTTATCTTCTCGTTTGGATTGTCATGCTACCACATAATATTACCCAAAAAGATAATCAATGTAGATTACCAATCTGTTCCAGAAAAAGAATCAACCTACAAGTGACTGAACAGCTGAGTCACATACCCATTTATTAAAGTCACATTTCCCTAAAATATGTAAATCCAGACATCCTTTCAGTGACATGATATATGAAGTCTAAAGTACGTATTATCAGTTATATGCCACAAAATGACATTTTATTTTAAATACAAATAAATATTTCATCTGAATAACAAAATATTAGAAAATTGGAGGAAAGGGAGAAAGATCTTTGATGTACTTAAGTATTTCTTACACAAGATATCTAAAATAAAGGCAAATTGAAAGAGGATTGAATTGGCCAAGGATCTATGTACCATTATTTATGAAAACACTCCTCACAGATTAAAATTATAGTGCAAACTGAAATTAATCGGTTTCTTTTAAAAGTAAATAGAAAAGATAATTCAAATTGTTGAAAACGGAATTTTTGAAAATTATCCTTTAAAGGGAAATTAGATAAATATGATATAAGCAAAGAATGGAGGAAATTGAGAGACTATTTCTTTTCTGTTCCTAGCAGGTATTTTCAATTTTAAATAAAATTCCAACTTTTTTTTTTTTTTTTTTTTTTTTTTTAGGAGATACCAGGGATTGAACCTGGGACCTCCTACAAGAGAAGCAGGTACTCAGCCACTGAGCTACATCCGTGCCACTCTAACTCTCTTTTAAGTGCTTAAACCAGGGTGTCTATGCCGAGTAGCTTAGCTGGTTACTTCAAAGCACCAAGGACAGGGTATCAAGTGCAATCTTCTCAGTTGTCCTGCCAGAGACTGTTCTCCAGCTCAAGCCAGCCATTTAACAAAAGTAATCCACTGGCCCTAAAGAATGTAAACCAGACAGTAGCGATCAGTCCAAACTTCAAGGGTTACTGGAAAATTTGATTTTTAAATGCATCTTTTTTATATACTCAAAAACCATATAAATACATTCCATTTTCCCTATGGTTTGGGTTGTGTTTCAACCATAATTTCTATCAGGTTTAAAAAATATTTTCAGAGAAAAATAATTTAGTAACTACAATTTATAATGCTATTATTTACTATTATTATTTGTTCACTTCCTAAATTCAAGTGTCACCTTACCAGAGTCCCTGCCACCCTGGTCCTGCTTACCCTGCTCACTTTTCTTCTTAGCACTCTTTCTACTCATTGATGTGAAATAAATATTTATTTAGTGCCTGCCTCTCCCAACTGGAATGTGAACTCCCGGAGAGAGCAAGAACTGAGCCTGGTGTGTATTTCCTTGTATACTCTGGGGTCCAGAATAGGGCTCAATGTCTACCGAATAAACTGTTCAATGCATTTTTGTCACAAATTAAAGGATTTTAATCCATGGATACTGTTAATAGGAAGTAATAAATACAAAAAGTAGGAGATCATTTATAAGCCAAGAACATATTATTTATTAGTGAACGAGAATATGTTTGTTATCCACAGGCAGCAGCCTATAAGAATAAAGGTACCTAAGGGAATTTCTAGACTTTTGACACAACTCTTCCAAGTCTGGAAGACACTCAGCATCTTCACCATTCATCTCAGGATCATTCAGTGTGGGTGACAAACATTTAGACGTAGACACAGGGCAATGAGTATGCCCACTCAACTTAACCTTATTAATAAATCTTAAAACTACCAACACCAATAAGTTTTCCTCAGTTAGACTATTAGAAACAAATACTAGGGAAAAGAAATGGAATAACAATTTACTTTAAAGCTTTAGAGATACCACAGCTTATTTTTAAGTACAAATTAAATAACCCAGAAATAAATGAGAAGAATTTGAATGGATAATGTATAGACTATACCCATATTCTCCCAGATTCTCTGTTTGCTAAACTGAAGAAGTACTGAGTTCTATGGAGGCTGGGAGGTCAAATACAAGGTTGCAAGGAAAGGAAAGGCCGTGGATAGCCAATGCAATCACTTGAAGAATTACTAAACCTCAACCCTTTAGTACAGTGGACTAAGTATTACCATTCCAGCCTCTTTAAATGTATATCTATTTATCTGAGGTCACATGCAATAGAAAATCTCTATCCAGGATCACACTGCAAGTCAGTTCTAAGACCAAACCTGCAACAAAAGTCTCTGAACTCAGAGCTTTTTCTACCATATTTTGCAATCTTTGATCTCAGAAAGAAATACTGAGAAGCTATTTGCTTTTCATACCCTGAACCAAACTTTGCCAAGTCCAGTATGAAATGACAAGAACATGGGACAAGAATTGAGCAGAGCTCGGAACTGATCTGGTTCAGTATTATTGACTAGTCTTGTGACTTTGGGCAAGCTACTTCACCTCTCAGAGCTTCAGAAAGGGTCAGTCTGATATAACTTCCAAGCTTCAGACATTCGCAGACTACATTAATAATTCTAGCCCCATTCATGCTGTTAATTTCCTTGATATATTACATAAACTTACATATTTTTATTTAAGTAACTTTAGCCTTATCCTAAACAATATTTATGAAATCACATGTTTACTATGCTACAAATTTTTCCAATTTACCTCAAAACAGAAATAATCAATAATATGTGTCACTCATTTACCATGAGTGGCAAATGAACCACACTTTGGGAAACACAAAAGATAATTGTTAAGGCCCTTAAGAGCTCTAAAATTGTCATATGCTAATTAAATTTCACAATTTTGACCTCATAAAAACTAGGGTAAAAAATTATAATCTCATCCATGTCATAAGTAAAGCAACGAGCATTCCCTCTGACACCCGCTCCACCCAGCTAAGTTAGCTATTTTCTTAATTGCAGGATTCCTTTACTTTCACTTTAGGGTTCTTCCTTTAGATAAAAAAACTTTCTGGACCACTGAATTCAAAACTGCATTGTTAACAATTGAGAAAAACCATGCAAAGCACCAAATAAAAGGAATGTATAGGTGTTTCTCACTTAAATGAGGATCCAACAAAGAAAATGGACTTGCTTCTGCTGATTCTAAACAAGTCAACTGTTTGACTTGTTCCCCCACCCCAATTTTCATTTTCTGTGTTCTGCAAAACCTCTTTAAGAGGACACTGGAGGGAGGCGGCTGTGGCTCAATCAGTGGGGCTCCCGTTTACCATGTGGGGGGCCCCGGGTTCGGTTCCTGGGGCCTCCTGGTGAGGGCAGGCCCGCCCGCACGGCGTGGTTGGCTGACCCAGCGAGCGCGAGCAGCAGGGGGGGGATGGATGAATAAATAAATAAAATCTTTAAAAAAAAAAAAAAAAAAAAAAAAAATAAGAGGACACTGGAGCCTCCCTTTGAGAACTGAGTTATAACTAAGAAACAGGTATAAGTACACTGAAGTATGACTGGCCAGTGAGTACTATTTTGGTAAAAATAATTTTTCTCTTTTAAGTGTTATCAAATTATCAAGAACTATTACTGTTTCTGATACCTGCACCAGCCAAATGCCATCTTTTGTATCTTCTACAAGCTCATAGAAGTGCATTTCACCACTGAAATTGGTACTAGAAACGGATTCCGATGCTTCTTCTTCCTTGAGAGCAGAATAGAGCTCACCCTCCATCAAGTCACCTGAAGAAAGGTAAAAATAACACTAATAATTAGAGTTCAAATAGGAAAATATACAAAAACTCCACTTTCCCAATATCAAAAATTAGTTCCATATTTTACTGATAAGAATCATGTCAATGAATTCTATAGGAAAGAACAGCAGAATCTAAATATATCCATTAAGATTCATACATACCATAAGTATGTAATAAGAACTTAAAAAGTGTCAGGCAAAAATGAAAAAACAACAAAAAAGATAAAAATCCATCTCCTCATGGAGCTTACATTCTAGTGGGATCGTCACATAATTTAATCAGGATATTCCTTAATTTGTACAGTTAAAAAAAATCACCATTAAGTTTTCAGTTTTGTATATGACATGTCCAGGCCTCAAATAATTTTTAAACAGTATAGGTTTATGTACTTCTGAGTTTAAAGATTCAGAAATGGGTTTAGAGAATTTGTCATCAGCCCTGATGAAAATAGTAAGAGGGCTTCTATCACTTGGAGGTTAGGACTTTATCTATGAGAACAAACGCCATATTTATACACAAATTTACAGGGTAAATTTAGAGCTTGTATCGTCAAGTAAAAAGGAAAGGAAAGCACTAATGTTAAATTCTCTTAACTTTTGCCTTCAACATTAAACAGTGAGAAATCAAGGACAGGACCATGATAAGAGCAAAATCACTCACAACGAATACTTAAATTTTAAAGTTACAATGCTCTACCAAGTCTTCTCTGCTATAAAATGTGTGATGAGTCATATTTTGGGGATCTGTGGGTATTCTGTAGATTGTATGTGGGCTCCTTGTACACTCCAAGTGACAAGTACTTTTAGCTCCTTCCCCCAAAGCAACAATAAACAAAATAATTAAAAGTGAAGATTTTTAAAATGTGTGGTCAAATTATTTTACCATGAAAAATGATTTGGCTTTGGCAGTTGAAGACATTTCTAAACCTAGAGAATTTATTTATAACATGTCTTTTACTTTAGTCTCTCCATTTATTTTCCCCTGTGGTAGAAATAAAAGTCATCACAGACCAGTCAGTAAAGAAGAGGCAAGAATACACAATCTTATGTTTTTTTCTAAAGAAAAATTTATCTATCACTCTTGCAGAAAAGTCCCCCCCCCCAACCGTCCCAGTAAAATATGTTTCATAATCCATAAGCTACAAATATGCAATAAATATGCATATAAATAAAGATGCAATAAACTCCTCTGGAGTTAGTATTCTTGTCTATCACTCCAAATGGCTATAGGGTATTAAATACAGGACAAAAGTATCTTGTAAAAGACACAGCTGACAGCTATACTTGAAACAAAAAAGATAACCATCAGTTTCAAGTGCAGGCTACAGCAACCCAGAATGCCTTTCTCAAATTACAATACGTTCCCCTTCCAGGAAGTATATCTAAACAAAGATATACTTTGTCCAGGAGTGAAAAAAAACAATAACCACATTTCTCACCCAGTCCTTCCCAAACCAAGGGCTACTGAAAATGCATTCCTTAAGTTGTTTTATATATATATATAAAAGCGTTATTTCAATTCTATCCTCCAAGTCATTTAAGTTGGTAGAGTAGTGCCTGTCGCACAGAAGGAAAAAAAAAATTACATCCAAGAATCAAAAAAAATCTTAATCTTGACCAAGAACATAAACTCTCTGAAAACAAAATAAAACTGCTGAGGCAGGCATTTACACAAAATGCTCACCTTATTTTTTACCGGTGTATGAAAAGCTAATAGTGGACAGTATACACCTTCTCTCTATTTACAACAGTATATGAATTGTTAATGCTATTTAAATATATTATGTAAATATATTAGCACATGCCTCTTTGATATTAAGTATCCCAGTGACATTTTTCCCTCCGGGTAAGGTGTAATTACTATCGTGGCAAGTGCTACCTATGCAACGTTTTGGAGTTTTTCTTTTCTTTATATTCTTCCGACTGGACTTAGAACTCTTTCCCGTTTGCAAGTGATGATATTCCCGAATTTTGAGAAAATCACTAAACTTAGTAAACAATGCTAAGAAGCGGCACTTGTAATTGTTCTTTAAAAATTAACCTTAAACCCCGCAAACAATTCCAGTGCCCTTTTCAAGGAGGAAACCCGGGCACACCAACCCTCCCGGGAGGGCCGGCTGGTCCCGGGACGCGCAGGGCGGCTCGGGGCGGGGAGTCGGGGGGGGTCAGGCCCGGGGTCCCGGTACTCGCCTGACTTCTCCACCAACGCACGCACGTCCTTCTTCTCCGGCAGCCCCGAGTAGCCCAGCCCGCGGCACTCCAGGATGGCTTTGAGCTTCTGAAAGCTCAGCGCCACCGGGTCCACCAGCTGCGTGGCAAAGAGGCCTGTCTCGTACCACACGATGGCCTCGAAGAACCTGGCCAGCACAAACAGCACCAGGAAGTAGAGGAGCAGGAAGAAGAGCTTTAGCCACATCTTCCCCGGCGTCCTCACCTCAGAGGGCCCGAGACGCGGCCTGGAGGCGCCGAGGGCCGGGGGCGTGTGCGGGCCGCGCGCGGGCGCTAGCAGAGGACGCGGCGGAGGCCGGGGCCTTCCGGTCAGGAAGCAAGAGGCGCGAGGGCGCGAGGGCCAGGCGCCCCCATGCGCTCAGCCTCGCCGGGCGGGGGATGCGGGCGGCCCGGCGGGCGGTTGAAGCCGAGCGGCCGCGGTGGAGCCCCCGCGGGGTGGCTCAGGAGGGCGCGGTCCCCGGCCCGGCTCCCAGGCCCCAGGCCCCGCCGGCCGCCCCGGCTCCGCGAGGAGCGCGGCGGGCACCGCGGCGGCCGCTCCAGGGTCGCTCAGGCAGCTCAGGCGGGCGGGCGGCGGGGCCCGGCCCGGGCGGGGGCGGCGCGGCCTGGGCTGAGGGGAGTCGGACGCGCAAGGAAACGGTGCCGTGGGGCGAGACGCACGGACAGGCCCCGCTCCGCCCCAGCTGGCTTTCGGGCTGCCTCCGGGCCACGCAGCGTCCGGCCCTCTCGGATAGGCTGCGCGGCTCGTGGCCACAGTCCCCGCAGCTTCCTGAGGCCGCAGCCGTGGCCCACAGAGCAGTGGCTCAGCTGCGGCCGTGGTCGGAGCCTAGACATAACAACTGACGTCGGCGGGGGCGGGGCCTCGGGGCCTGGGGGCGGGGCCTCAGAGGCGGGGCGGGCCGCGACGGGCCGCGAGGGGGCGCCCCCTGGCGCTGGGACTGGGAGAATCGCGGGTCTGGCTTGGCTGTACTGGCTTTGGGGAATAGGGGGGTCTGGCTTAGCTGTTCTGGCCTGGGGGAATGAGGGTTCTGGCTTGGCAGTTCCAAGCTGAAGGAATGGGGTGTGTGGCTTGATTGGGGCTGGGGGAATGGGGGATTGGCTTGCCTTCCCAAAACTTCAGAAGCTGCCGCTCCACAGCCTTCTCCGTCCTCTTCCCCTTTGCCCTGTAGATGTTTAGTCATTGATTTTTTTCTGAGGATTTGACTTTGGACTGTGTCACTTTGTGTATTTTTGTAAAAAAAAAAAAAAAAAAAAAAGTTGAGCAGTTATCCATTTAAAGTAGGTAAAAATAGAAGTGCACTTTTATGCTGAATCCTGGTGAAATGGGAGAATTTTGGCACATTTGGTGTGAGGTGGTAGGTGAAACCCAGAAAACAGAAGTTTTCCACATCCAGAACAGAATATGGTTTGTGTGCCTGTATGTTCGAGGAGGTTTGGCCAAAAGGGGGTTAGAACGAGGCCCAGTTATCCCGGGTCTGTTATCTTATATCTCCCTTCAGCCTCAGGAGTCTTAAACACCAGGTACTGAAGCCCTGAGTTTGTTGAGTATTGATCTGTCCAGGTGCAAAATTCCGTTTTCTTTCATCATCTATCCTGAGTGTGGGCAGGCCAGCAAAGGGAATTTATATAAAATTAGTAATATGGCCAAGCATGCAAGTACCTGGTTCTGTATTTATTTAATCCCAGTGGAGCATATTCTTTATGTCAATCTCTGTGCGGGTCTTGAGAGAAGGGTGAGTTGGATGCATAAACTGAACAAGGTTGATTTCTACCAGTACTTTTTGTTTTTGTTTTTTCTATTTTTATTATTTTTTTCCCCAGTACTCTTGATAGGGAAAGGAAAACCCAAGGATTACAAGAGAAAGGTTAACTCTTATCAAAGCTGTCAACTGTCCTAACTAGGAGTGAAAGTTTTAGGAAGAAAGCCGGTGTGATCCTCAATCTTGGAGCAAAAGAGGAACGGAAAGTCAGGAATGGACCCTGAGAACGTAACGTCAGAATGGTACCTTTAAAATAAAATGACCTGGCATCTGGGTGCGCAGCTAGAGAGGAGGAATTGGGGGAGGAGGCCATGGGGATAGGCAGGGGAGAGAATCAGAGGAGGAGGTGTAAGAATACATAGCCAGCCCTTGGCCCGTGCTTCTAGGTTTAACCAGCTTCAATGTGGCTTTGTTTCCATGGCTGGCAGATCCATGTGGGAGACTATATTAAAACGGTTCATTCTAACAAGCTGGGTTCTGAAATTTCAGAATCCTTGGGCATGCCACAGTGACCCTGCCACTGGACGAGATGGCTGCCCAAACCTTGATTTATGTCCCTTACCTCAAAAGAATGTGCTGGCTTGTGGAGAGAGACTGGCCCAAACTCAAATAATATACAGAAGGGCTAGGGGGGAAGCTGGGCATGACCCGAGGATGGAACCAGCCAGGCTCAGAGTTCCAAACTTCAAAAAATTAATGTGGGTGAGCCCAAAGAGAAGGGATTACAGAGCTCTTTTTGTGTTTCTTATAATGCCTCCCATCCCAACCTTCTTGTCTTGTTCCTCTCATGGTTTAACCCTTAAGGAAGATAAAAGAACATACAGCACTGGCTGAATATGAATGCTCATATCCTGTACTAGCACGAGTGTCCAGCCTTTTAGGAGACAATTTACAATGTGAGCAGAAGCCCCTCTGAAATGCATGCTCTTTGGCACAACCATCCCACTTCAGGGAACTTATCCTGAGGAAATAATTGGACATATGTACAATAGATGTATGTATACAGTTTTGTTGTGGCTGTAAAGTTAATAGCAAAAGAAAAAAATCCAAATATCTAGCAATGGAGGATTGGTCAAATACAGTAATCCAAATGATGGAGTATTATGCAGCCACTAAATAGAAAGATATAGATTTTTGATTACAGACATACCATGTCCAAAATATAGTGTTTGGTGAAAAATACAGGTTCCAGAGAAGTTTGCATGGAATGGCCCTATTTTTTTGTGTTTGTATTGAAAAAAGTCAGAGATGTATACACTAAAATGTTATCTGCATTCATCTCTAGGTGACAGGATTTGGAAGATTTACATTTTTTTCTTTTGTGCTTTATTTTATTATTTTTCTGACATAATTATGCATCACTTGTATAATTTTTCAATATGTTAAAATATAATAATAAAACAACCCCTAGGACTGCTTTCCTGATCTAGCAGCAGGGATTGGTCCTCCGGGATTTCAAGGGTGACTAGGGTTGGAGTTGTGGGCGGTTCTCCCCGAGGGTGGTTTCAGTTTCCACAATGCCTAGCTGGACAGAATAATTAGAGTTGCTGTTCAAAGACCAGACTGACAAAAGAACGTTTGAATTATTCATTGATTTTCATAATCTGTTTTACTAAAAGCTAGGCTATTAGAAATCTGGGCTCTTGGTTTTACATCTCAGATTCTGTTCATCTGTGGGATGGCTTAAATGCCTTACTATGTGATATTGAGGCAAGAGCATGAAACTAATTAGAAAGACTAGTCTAGTCTGAAACCTAGTACTAGCTGTGTGACTTGTTGGAAAGTCACTAGATCTCTCTGAAGCTTATTTTTATCATCTTTAAATGGGATAGGACATATACCCCATGAAACTGTTGCAAGGATTAAATGAGATAGCGGATGTAAAAAAAAGTGCTTTGGAACAGACCTTTGCTTGTGTTTAACTTAAAATGAAGAATTAACTTTAGGGAAAAAGATCAAAATCTTTGGCTGAGCTTGATGAAATAGAGTTATTTTATTTAGGGTCCCAAGAGCACTCTCTTTTTATTTTATTTTTATTAAAGTTTTATACATACATAGTTTAAAACAGGGGTTCTTATCAAGGGGTCCGTGAGCTTGAATTGAAATTCAAAAAAACATTATTCTTGTGGATACGTGTTGGCACGGGTGTGATATATTTATTAAATAATGTGCGGTATAGTGTGGACTTAGTAAGGGCTCTGTGGTTTTCACCTGACTGGCAAAGGGGTCCGTGGAACCAAAAGGTTAAAAAAGTCAAATAGCACTTGAGCCTTCATCTAAACCTGAGCAATTTTAAGAGCAAAAGGGGCAATTGTAGTAAAATTATTTCAAACTAACAAGGATAAATAAAGCCTACTTATCATGGAAAATATATCCCCTTCCTACCACATCGCCATTTTCTCAAAGGCAACTGCTAAGCGTTTTTCTCGTGTTTACCTTTATACTTCCACATTATACCTTTCTACTGTTTTTCTTGATTTTTCCATCTTATAGATTATCCATTGACTTCTAAGAATGGAAGATGAGGAATTCTCTCTTTTATACCCTCCTTTCACATAGTACTTCCTTCTCCACATTCCCAACATGATTATAATATATACTCATTTTTATATTAATATGGCCATATAAATCTTGTTTGTGGCTAAGCCACATTGCTTGAATTTCCTTTCATGTACAATTGTGCATTTTCCTTGGAGTTAATAATTAACTCAAATTTTGGTTTGTTCTATTCTCCAAGGCCCTGCCCACTAATTCATCCCCGAACTCTCTGTGTGAACTATAAAACTACTCAAACATCTACTCTGTCAGTTCCCGTCTGTTCTTTGTCCTCCTGCTCCAGGCTGGACTTGTTATTAATATTCCAGATCGACTACACAGATACCATCCTGGAACTTCCTTTCACTTCTCCTTTATGTTGAATTTTCTGGATCCCGTGGTTGCACTTTGTTTGCTCATTCCCTTGTTTGCATGGACCGCAAAACCCAGCCTACAGTGGCTGCTAAGAAAGTGGGCGTGGGAGATAAATTTTGGAGATGTTAACATGTTTAAAATTTCCTTAACCTACCCTCATTTATTTTTTCTCCAGGTTTAAAGACTTGCAAGAATATTATTTAAAAACCTGTTGAAACCCTTCACTGCTTGTTAACATTTTGTCATGTTTGCTTTAATTTTTTTTCATATTTGCTTTATCGTGTCTTTATATATACATAATTATTTTTTCCTTGAACCATTTGAGAGTTAGTTGTAGTTATCCTCGTTTTTGAATGATAGTGTGACCAAGTCCAGAATTCTAAATTGGAAATCATTTTCCCTAAGAATTTTGAAAGTATTTATCTACTATCACCTGGCTTCTGCTGTTGCTGTTGGAAGGTTGGTGCCATTCTGATTCTTGACCTTTAAAAGTGATTTATTTGTTCATTCTGTAAGCTTGTATCATCTTCCTTTTATTCTCGATGTTCTGAGCTTCTCTGATGATTTTTTTTTTCTTACCAGGAGGTCCCGTGGATCGAACCCAGGTCCCTCCATATGGGAGATGGATGCCCAACCATTTGAGCCACATCTGTCCCCCTTTTTCTGATGACTGACCTTAGTGCAAATCTCCTTTCCTTCATTGTTTTGAGTGCCCAGGGGGCCCTTTCTGTGTGGAAACTCATGACTTTCAGTTCTGAGAAATTCATTGATAATTTCCTCCCTCTATTTTCTCAGTTCATTGAACTTCTCTTTAGTGGGGTGTTGGAACTCCTAAATTCATCTTATAATTTTATTCTCTTTTTTCTTTGGTTTTCCTCTCTTTGCTTTTTCATTCTATTTTCTGGGAGATTTCTTCAACTTTATCTTTCATCCTTCTACAGAATTCATAATTTTGTCAATCCTATTTTTAAGTTCCAAAAGCTCTTTCTTGCCACTGGAATGTCCCTTTTCTAGAGCATCTGGTCCTTTTTTTCTTTTAATGTTTACAATGGTCAGATGTCTCTCTAAAGATATTAATTATAGTCGTATTCCCTCTAAGGTTTCTTTTGCTCCTTGCATTCCCTCATAGTTCTGGGTTCATTTTCTTGTAGTTTGTTTTGGTCTTTGACTTTCACCTGAGATGCTCCCTCTAATTGCTTGGTAATTCTGGATTCTCTGTTCACAGTTAGATGTGAGGCCCTGAATAGCTCACTGGAAGTTCCCTGAGAGTGGGTGGGGCTCATCACATAGGGCCTCACTGTAGGGTGACAGGACAGGGTCCAGCCATCTCTCTGGAGGAGCTGAGTCCTTTTTCCTGGGCTGTTTTCTTTGTCCAGAGAGGAATCCTGCCTGGAAAGTTTGAGTATGGCTGCCAGCATTCTGTGCCTGAGTGGGAGAATGGGCATCACACCTCAGCCATTAGGCTTGCACTCAATTCCACAGTTTTCAGTGGAGTGCCTCATCTTTCTTACTTAGCTATACCTGGTGTTTCCAAGACCAGACCCTCTCTGTTCATTTCAGAGAATAAACCTCCCATCTTCTTCTGCAGTGGGGGAGGGCCAAGTGCCAGGCAGCACAGGGCCCAACTGAACCTTGTAAGACTTTTAGCAGATCCTCCAATTTTCAGCCCTACCTTCTACCCTGGGCTTCTAAAGTGTTGTCCTTCCAATTTCTGAACATTTTCTGGGCTCCGTGGCACCAGCTGATGAGAGTAGCAGAGATGGTGTCATGGGTTCACCCCACCATTGCCTCTTCTCAGGAGTCTAGACAGGCCACAGCTTTAGTAAGTGACTGAATTGTAACCAGTAGGAGGCGGGTGGAAGTGGCATGCACCTCTTCCCGGCCTGGACCTTATAAACAGCTTCCAGACCTTTCCAAATTGGGTAGCCATCAAGAGCCTCCTTGAAGAGGAGACATATGACCTGGAGCCTGAATGAGAGGGAGACAGCTATATGAATGAAACTCTGGGGGAAGAAACCATCCAGAAAGAAAACAGCAAGTGCAAAGGCCCTGAGGCAGGAATGAGCTGGCTGTGTTGATAGAAAAACAGATTCAAGTCACTGAGGATGATGACAATGAATGGGAGAAAGAAGAAAATGGTGTGTCAGACTGAAGTACTGAAGGAACAAGTAGACATTGTGATGAGGGTGGAGAGAGGGTGATGTAAGAAAGTATTATTGATTTAATTTTTGAACAGCTAATATATCCACATGGTTCAATATTCAAAAGGTACAGAAAAGTTTACAGTAAAATACCTCTTTCCTGACCCCCAGTCACCTAGTTGCCCTCCTGTTCCAACTATATGTTGCTGAATAACAAATTACTCCCAAAAGTTAGTATCTAAAAACAACCACCATTTTACTATACTTTTCAGTTTTGTAGGTTGAGAATTTGGGCAGGTCTTGGCTGAGTGATACATGGTATATAGAGAGGTCAGCTGGTGGCATTTGGCTAGTGATCAGTTTGGTCTGGAAAGTCCAAGATGGCTTCAATCACATATCATGCTTTGGCAGGGATCTTTGGAAGGCTAAGCTCAGCCAGGAGTGTTATAAATGGCCTTTCCAGAGTGGTTGCCTTGAAACGGTTGAACTTTGTACATGGTGGTTCAGGGATCCAAGAGCAAGTGTTAGCATAAACAAGATGGAAGCTGCAGCACCTTTTATGACCCAGCCTCAGAGGTCACGTGGCATCACCTTCACTATCCTCTATTGGTTAAAGCAGTCACAAAATCCCATCCAATTTCAAGGGGAGGGGACCTAAACTCCACTTCTCGTAGGAGTGCCAAAAAATGTGCCATCATGCTTTAAAATGACTCTATTTCCTCAGAGACAGCCACTGTTGCCAGTTTCTTATAAATCCTTCTGAGCACATTTAAATACATTTATTTCTGCCTACAAGCACATGGTGCATATTATTATGCCCACTGTTTTGTACTATTTTTCCACTTATATATTTTTGGATGCTTTCCATATCAAGACATATAGAACTCATTGGAAGGTTTTGGTGCATGTTTTAGTTTCCTTTGGCTTCTCAAGCAAATACCATGCAATGGGTCAATAAACAATGGGAATTTATTAGCTCATGGTTTTGAGGTTAGGAAAAAGTCCAAATCAAGACATTATCAAGGTGATGTTTTCTTTCTGAAGACTGGTGTTCTGGGGCTGGCTGCTGGTGATCCTTGGTCCTGGGCTCCTCTGTCACATGGAATGCACATAGAGGCCTCTTCTGCCCTCTCCAGTCTCTTCTGGGTTCCACTGAATTTCAGCTTCTTGCTTCCTGTGGCTTTCTCTCCCCCTCTGAGTTTCATTCTGCTTATAAAGGACTCCAGTAAGAGGATTAAGACCCACCCTGGACCACACCTTAACTGAAGTAACCATCACAATGTCCTTCTTTGACGGGTTCACACCCACAGGAATGGATTAAGTTTAAATGTTTTCTTGGGGTACATTTCTGCTCCAAACCACCACAGTGGGGGATCCTAGAACAGTGCTTGGAAACATGAGGAGAATGAAGGGGATGCTTCTTTCTGGACTATGAGATGGGGCCGTGCTGAAAGCTGAAGCCATGATAGAGAGTGAGAAGGGAGTCAGAGCAAATTCAGGGAGTGTCTGAGAGAGATGTTGAGGATGAAAGGGTTTTCTTTACAATAGAACGAGGATTCCAGATGCTGATGCCTTACTTATAGTAGGTTTTCTCTCAGTTGTTTTCACCCCCTCAGCCCTGTTCCAGGTACAAAAAGGACTTTTGGGTTAAACCTAGTGGGATAATAGGAAGCCCCTCGTAAAGGTACCCAGCAGGGATACCATGGGGGTGGGGAGAAGAACTAAAGCTGGACAGGGAGGGGATTGGGCCCAGAGAATAGCCTGAGACCTTTGCACTCTAGCAGACCCCATAGACTAGGGGCTGACAGAGTCAGGCCCTGGGACCAGGAGATTAGTTCTCATCTTCTGCTGATATATATATCTGCTGATCATGTCTTGAATGCAGAGAGCTCTGTAGTTAAATATATGTATATGTATATGTATACATCAGCAGAAGATGAGAAATATATATTTATATATTTAACTACAGAGCTCTCTGCTTCTAAGACATCAGTTCCAGAGAGCCAGAGGAACAAGAATGGGGCTTGCAGGAAGCTGAGAATGGTAGGTAGCACAGGAAAAGGAACCCCAACATTGCTACTTTGCCTTCTGGTGGGGGGTGGGGTGGGGGGAGGTGTCAGGTGAAGGCAAAAGAAAGAATCCCCTTTTCTTTATTTTATTTTCTAACCCCATTATCACTTTTGGTTTTAAAAAAAAAAAAAAAAGCCAGAAATCTGTGTTCTATGTAGGTAGGTTGGTTGTTTATCCTTTTATGTCTGGCCAATACATCCAGCCAAGCATAGATTCAAGACAGATAAGGGAGCTATTCTAAGTTTCTCTCCAGGATATGTGATCTTTCCCATACCAGGGATATCAGTTTCATGAGTACTGAGTAATAAAAGGGATGATATGGGTAGCCCTTGACTTAGAGCTTACCCTTTGTCCATTATACCCCCGTTATAGTGCTATATATCACCCCCTGAACCTGCTGGCCCCCTGGCATCTCCCTTCTCTGCCCATGGCTCCTCTTCCTTCTTTGGCCCTTTCCTCTCTCACTTCCACCCATGCACAAGCCCAAAAAATTCATGGTCCTAATCTTACTTTGTATACCTGTGGGTGTGAACCCATTTTCAATAGGATGTTTTGACAATGGGTGAGGCCAATTGAATCAGGGTGGGCCTTAATCCGTGTTACTGGAGGCCTTATATAGAGAACCCAGAAGTTACAGAAGCCAGAAAGGAGGGGACCTGGCCATGTGACGGGGGGGCAGAGATACAAGCCAAGGAACTCCAAGGATTGCTAGCAGCCAGCATTGGAATGTAGATTCCAGGAGAGAGCAACCTCGGCCCATATCTCAATTTTGGATTTCTAGCCTCAGAACCATGAGCCTGTAACTTCCTGTTAAGCCAAAACTCATTGTGTGGCATTTATTATAGCAGCCTGGCGCCAATGAATCTCCTAAAAATTAAAGTGAACAGAAAATGTATACAAACTATTCATTACCAGTGTACAAATTTATACTTTTTAGCTGATTTAAATAGGACATTTATGCAAAAGTTGGAAGCAAACCAAGTGTCCATCAACAGATGACTCGGTAAGCAAAATGTGGTATATGCATACAATGAAATATTACTCAGCTGTAAGAAGGAATGCAGTATTGACATGAGCGACAACATGGATGAATCTTGAAGATCTTACGTTGAGTGAAGTAAGCCAGTCACTAAAGGACAAATATTATATGACCTCACTGATGTGACCTAAGCAGATTGAGCAGATTCACAGAGCTAGAGTCTGGAAGACAGGTTATCAGGAGAAAGAAAGGGAATAGAGTGTGGTGAACCAATGCTCAATATAGGCAAAGCCCATGATAAGGTGGAAGGGGGTGGTTTGGCAGTGGAGGGGGGTGATGGTCACGCAGGGATGTGAGGGGAGTCAATGGTGCTGGAATGTAAGGGTCAGCAGGGTGGGGGGGTTGGGTTGGACTATCCATGGAACTGGGGGGAAGACTGGAGGAAGGAACAGGTGAACTCTGGGGATTTGTAAGTCTGTGGTTGAAACTACAATGGTGGGAATGTTCTTTTGCAAATATGGCTGGAGAGGGTCACTGGTGCAGGGCATTGGTAGTGGAGGGATATGTAGGAAAGGGTGCACCTGGGGCATGCTTCTGTGGAACGTGTTCATCTTATCATAGGGTGTTATCTCAGTGGGTGGAGACCCACACAATAAACAAAAAAAATATTACACTCCCATCCTGGGGAGTCCTGCTACATTCTCAAATTGAGGGGCAAGAATATCTTGAGTATATTGGCTGTGCCTAATAAAAGAAAACAAGCCCTCAATATTAATGCATGTAATTAGGAACCTTCTTCTTCAAAAATTTGAAACTTAGTGGTTAACGTAGGTTCTGAGGAGTGGGGGAGGGAAGAATAGGGCATTTTTAGGTCATTGGAATTGTTCTGCATGATTTTGCAATGACGAATACAAGCTGTTACACATTATATCAAAACCTATAAAAGGGTACAGTGCATAGTGTAAACCATAATGTAAACCATTGACCATAGTTAGTAGCAATACTTCAATTTTTGTTCATCAATTATAACAAATGTACCATACTCATGTAGGATGTTGTTAATGGGGGAACATGTGAGAGGGGAAGGAGGTGGGGTATATGAAAATACACTGTATTTTTGATGTGACATTTATGTAACCTAAAGTGTCTTTGAAGATAAAGTGAACAAAAAAGACACTGAGGGAATGTACAGAAGAAATTGTCAGCATACATAAGAGATAACAGATCTTACAGTATAGAAGGCATAATGAAAAAAAGTTTTGGCTTTGTTTCTGGAGAGGTTTTGGATTACAGAAAAGTTACAACTATGGCAGGAGAGGATCACTGATCCAGATTGTCAGTGGGGGGTGGGGGGGATGTGTGGGGAAGGATGAACCTGGGGCATGCTTCTATGGAATATGAATGTGTTCATGTTGTCATGGGGGTTATTTCAGTGAGTGGAGACCGACACAATAACCAACAAAATATACTCTCATCCTGGGGAGTCCTGCTACATTCTCAAATAGAGTGGCAAGAATCTCTAGAGTACATAGGCAGTACCTAGTGGAAGAGGACAGACCAATACGCCAGGCCTTTGATATTAATGCTTGTACTTATGAACCTTATTATTGTAAAATTGAAACTTAGCCTAGTATTATATATTGCCTAAGAATTACCTCCTGAAAACCAACTTGTTACTCAAATGTGGCTTCTCTCCAAGCCAAAATCAGCATATAAACTTACTACCTTTCCCCTGGTGTGGGACATGACTCCCAGGGATGAGCCTCTCTGGCACCAAGCAATTATAACCAAGCACCGACTAGCGATGCATTTGAGAACAGACCTTGATCAAAAGGGGGAAATATTAAATACAAATGTGTTTATACAGCTAAGAGATTTCAAAATGAGTCAGGAGGTCATTCCAGAGGTTACGCTTATGCACATCTCAGGAGGATCTCACTGACTGCGACAGTAAACAATGCCTCAAGCAGGGGTGCTCCTGAGGGATCTGGAGACATCTGGACACTATAGGCAGGGCAGATAGCCCCAGGAAATCAGCACCCTGTAGGCTGGCCTTACCTTGGAATATATGATAACCTAACTCCCCAATGTGTCAGAGTTAGACTTATTTATAGTTTTCCTACACATGGTTCTTCTGCCCCTATTATTTGAATCTATAATTAGCACTATACCCATTAAATATAAGTCACAGAGACTTAAATCTTTGGTCTGTTCATATGCTGGCTGAGCCCTGAACCTCAGCAGAGTTGCAGCCAACACCTACTCTCCAGTTCATGGGACTTGTCCAGAACAACTAACTAAAGGATGATGATGGACAACGTTCATCCCAAAAAACAGAGATTATGTATAACTGCAAGCAAGACAATTCCATCCATCTGCCCCATGGGATCTAAGTCCACTGTCAATCGGAATCAGAGTGGGCATCACCATCCCAAAATCCTCATGATCGAGGAATGAACACACATAAGGGGGGAATGCAAAGTAGACATTGTTATTCTAGTAGTGGAAGAACTTGTAACATTGGTATAAAGACAGTGGTCACCAGAGGTTCTGAGGGGTGGGGCAGGGAAGAATAGGTGTAACATGGGGGCATTTTCGGGACATTGGAGTTGTCCTGCATGACATTGCAATGGCGGATACAGGCCATTATACATTTTGTCAAAATCTATAAAATTGTGCAGTGCAAAGTGTAAGCCATTATGGAAAATATAGACCATGGTCAGTAGCAATGCTTCAATATATGTTCATCAATTGTAACAAAAATACCACACTAATGAAAGATGTTATTTATTGGGGAAAGTATGAGAGGAGGAGGTGGAATATATGGGAATCTCCTATATATTCAGTGTAACTTTTGTGTAATCTAAAACTCCTGGGAAGCGGCTGTGGCTCAATCAGTAGGGCTCCCGTTTACCATATGGGAGGCCCCGGGTTCGGTTCCCGGGGCCTCCTGGTGAAGGCAAGCCCGCCCGCATGGCGTGGTTAGCTGACCCAGCGAGCACAAGCAGCAAGGGGGGGATAAATGAATAAATAAATAAAAAATCTTTAAAACTCCTTAAAAAAATAAATAGATGCATGTTTGTTTTGTAAGATCACGATGTTTACTGAACACTTATAGTTTATGATGTATGTTCGTGTATGAATGATATACTTCAATAAATTGTTTAAAATAAATAAATAAATAGGTCATTTTTGGTCATTCAAAAAGAAGAGTTCTGATGAAACCTGTAGGCCTGTAGCTAACCCATTATGCTGTTTTGTTGTGAAAATAAGACATCCTTGTGAGTGCCTTCTCCTGGAACATAATCTGATTCTGAGCACAGCCTGTCCTCTCCTTCCTTTGCAGAGATGACCCTGTTGACTTTTACCACAACATTGGTAGGAAGTTGCTTTTTCCAGTGCATTAAACAGGAATAAGTGATGCCCCAATGCAGTAGTCAGATACTTATCTGGCACTCTTCAAAAGGAGGCATCTCTTTTCACTGGTGCGATGTCTGCAGAAAGCAAGAGTTCAATAGAGCTGAAATGAGAACCCCTGGGGCAGCTCTGCTTTGTGCACTGCCATCCATATTATAAACAACCTTTCTCTGCTGGCCAGCCATACCACCAGCCAGCTTTTTGTATGGCTTCCTTGAAGATGAAGTTGCTGAAAGGAAAAAACACCTAGTGTCATAACAAAATGTCAGGGCCCCATACTGATCAAGATGGTGGAGTGAGGAACTTCAAGCCTTCGTCCCCCATAGAAGCTTTGAACAACCAGCAAAACCAGACAAGAACATATTTCTCAAAGCTCCAGAAAACAGTTAAAGGGTTGTAGTAAAGGGCAAGCACCAAATCAAGAAAAAGGCAACTTAAAGTGATAGGATCTCATGGCACCATGGCTGGCACCACCCCAATCCCTTTTCTGGCTCAGTGCAGAGCTGACCCATGCTCCCAGGATGTACACTAGGGGCTTTCTGGTGGTGGCCTGAAGGATGGAACCAGGACACTTGTCACAGTTTTGCCTTCCCATAACTTGCCTTTCATGTAACTCTCCTACAGGATGTGGTGGGAGAGCAGCCAAGTCATGGCTGCCTGTAGCAAGGGATTCCTGGTTATAGGACTTACAGTGCAGTGCCTGGGACTGTGAGGAAACTGTTTCCTAGGAAAAAGGGGAGGTTCATATCTATGTAAATAGAGGAATTCCTGGGGCTCCACATGCAGGCCCCTATGATGTATCTCAAGCTATTCTCCAAACTCATTGTATGGATAAGCCCTGAAGGAAAGCACTTTCACAGGTCAATCTGCAAAGACTGGAAAAGGCATTTTCTTTAAGCTCTGTCATAACACTAGATGGATATAAGCTTAAGGAGCAGACACCTCAGTCTAAATTCCAGTAATAACACATTAAAATATCAAAATGTCTAGGTTTCAACAAAAGATTACAAAACATACAAAGAAAGAAGAAGCAATGCTCCAAGCACCAGAAACCACGAATGGGGAGGACCATACCTGGGATATTCTAGGCAAAGACTTTTAAAAAATGGTCCTAAATATGCCCAGAGAGCTAAAAGAAAACATGGACAGAAAACTAAAGGAAATCAGCAAAATGATAGATGAACACAAAAAGAATATCAATAAAGAGATGGAAATTATGAAAAGGAACCGAATAGAGCTGAAGACAACAGTAACAGAGATTTAAAATTCCCTACAAGGGTTTGACAGCAGATTAGGGCTGACAGAAGAAGGAATCAATGAACTGGAAGTAAGACAATTGAAACCATACAGTCTGAAGAAAAAAGAATGAGAAAAGTGAACAGAGCCTGAGAAACCTGTGGGAAACCATCAAGAGAGAGAAAGGGGCAGAGAGAATTTCAAAAGAAATAATGGCTGAAAACCTCCCAAATTTAATGAAAGACAGGAATATATACATCCAAGATGCACAACGAACTCCAAACAGGATAAATCCAAATTAACCCATACTACAACATATAATCAAACTATCAAATGCCAAAGATAAAGGGAGAATTCTGAATGGTATAAGAAAGAAGCAGTATGTCACGTACAAGAGAGCTTCAATAAGATTAAATGCTGATTTCTTATCAGAAACCATGGAGGCAAGAAGGCAGTGGATGACATATTTTAAAAGCTGAAAGCAATAATTGCCAACCAAGAATTTTATATCCATCAAATATCAAAAATGAGGGAGAGATTAAGACATTCCCAGATAAAAGCTGAGAGAGTTTGTTACCACCAGATTGGCCCAACAAGAAATGCTAATGAGAGTCCTGAAGGTTGAAAGGAAAGAACAATAAACAATAGATTGAAGCCACAGGAATAAAGATCTCCAATAAGGGTAATGACTTGAGTAAATATAAATGCCAGTACTATTGTATTTTTGGTTTGTAGCTTCACTTTTTACTTCCTTTGGGTGCTAAAAGGCAACTACATAAGACATAATGATAAATCAGTGTTTCTGAACTCATAATGTATAAACCTATAATTTGTGACAAGAACTACATAAAGTGGGGGAACACGGCGGTATAGGAATAGTTTGTGTATACTACTGAAGTTAAGGTTGTATCAAACAAACAAAATTGTTATAGATTTCGGATGTTAAATTTAAGCCCCTGGTTACTACAAAGAAAAGACTGGAGACTATGCAAGCTCACAAAGACAGAAATTCGGGTACAGGTTGCCAGGGGTGTGAGGCAGGGGGAATGGGGAGTTAATGCAAAATGGGTGTAAGGTTTCTCTTTGGGAAGAGGGAAAGTTTTAGTAATGAAAGTAATTTAGTAATGGTGTAAGTAGGACAACAGTGCGAATGTGATTAATTCCATTGAATGATATGCTTAAGAATAGATGAGAAGAGTTTACTCCGTATATATGTTCTTACAATTAAAAAAAAGAAAGAAAGAACAATATAGAAATGATGACAATTAAATGCAATACATAATCCTGGGCAGGATCTAAAAACAGAGGAAAAAAATGCTCAAAAGGACATTACTGGGACATATGGAAAAAATGGAATGTAAACTGTAAACTTTATATCTAGGTTAAATTTCATGAACTTGATAATTGCATTAAGGTGGTTACATACATGAATATCCTTGTTCTTAGGAAATGTGCATGGCAGTATTAAGTGTCCAAGGAGCATGATGTATACAACCTACAGTAAATTGTTCAGAAAATGGATTGAAATATATAGAGGGATGGATGGATGGATGGATAGATGGATGGATGGATGGACAGAATGATAGGTGAATGTGGGAAAATGTTAAAATTGGTGGATCTGAGTATGGGGGTGTGGGATATGTTGGAATTCTCTGTATGGGGTTTGTATTATTTTTGTAACTGTCCTGTAAGTTTGAAAGTCTTTCAAAAGAAAAAGTAAAAAATAAAATAAAATCAGAATGTTACAAAACTTCAGTTGTGGGAGGCATGGTCAGTCAATGTGAAATCACAGCACTTAATCTCCAATTAATACTTTCTCATTTTCTTTCCAGGTTCTCCCCACCATCCCTTCACATGCAGTCAAGACATTCTATCTTGGTTGGCAGCTTCATCTCCAGATAGCAGTTACCCTGCTGTCACCTTCCAACACCAGGAACACAATCAGAAGGCTCCACTACAAACACATTTAAGACAAAGATAAACAAGGGTGGGGTAAGCAAATACGGAGTAGCCTTTCCTCCTGCAGTAAACTCTTCTCTCTCTGGTTGCCTGAAGCTACAATGACACCTGGCATAACAACGGCACAGCAGGGCTGGCTACATAATTTGGGGGCCCAGTACAAAATGGAAATGCGGCCCCTGTTCAGAAAGCAGGCGGGGAGTGGGATGGATATGCCATTAAATGTACTCAAATAGGAAGCTTTTCCCTTCTTTCACGGTCTCCCTCTCAACCCGTCTTGGTGTTTTCTAGTTGCTGTTCAATTGAGTGCTCCTTTGGGCGGGCAGTGCTCACGGGCAAGTGCAGATCCTTAGGGTTCCTGGAACCCCCCCTACCCCTTGTCCCCTACCCCCAGCCGCAGACCAGCGCCCGCACCCGGAGCAAACATCGCCTCCCACCGGCTCATCGCCCCAGCCCACAGCAGATGGTTGGACCCCTGGGGATTGCAACCTCAGTTCCTGAACTGGGGGTGAGCGAGAGGCCTGCCCGCTGCGAGTCACCTTCCAAGCAGTATGGAGCCGCAGCCCAGGCAGGGAGGCTGCTGCGTTGCCCTGCTACGTGTCCCTCCAGGGCCGTGTGCCCCATCCAAACCTCCTGGGCCTCCGCCCAGGTCCCCGTGGGGGCAGAGGGCCACAGCAGAGCCTGGGATGTCACTCCTGCCTCTCCCCAGCCCTCTATCCTGGTCACCACGCCAGATGGAGGGCAGTAGCGGCCACAGTGGGGGCTGGAGTCCTGGCAGGGCACTGGGCAGGAGGATGGAGATCTGGCTGCCAGAACTTGTCCCAGGGAAGTGGGGAGCTGGCATCAGGCAAGCCCACAAGTGAGCTGAAGGCTCCAAGTCCCTGGCACAAGCTCCGATGTCCATCAGACCTCATCTACAAAGCACAAGTTCAAAGATAAAATTAAGAATTTCAGGACTGAACCACTGAGCGTTCAGCTCCAAGGGAGCAGGGCCCTTCTGTGCATTGTCCTCGTGCCCATGAAGCCAGTGCTGTGGGATAGGATTGTGGGAATCAGTGGAGGCCAGGAACATTTGTTCTCATCCTATTTCTCCTGTGCTGCTTTGCACATAGTTCATTTCTGTACACACCCAGCTTTTCTGCCCAGATTCCATCACAAAGGCCTCACTTCTGCTCTTTCCAGGTATTCTTAGGCATGTTACAACCCAGGTCTAAGCCATATATGCAAAATAGAAATAATAACAATGATTTCATAAAATTGTTGTAAGGACCAAATGAAATATAGAAAATAGATGGCACTAAGTCCAGTGCCTGGTACATGTATAAGACATACAGGAAAACACACATATATGTATCCACATACACTGATGCACCTGCATATCTGCTGGGACACATGTGGACAGTACCATAATACATAGAAAGCACTTAAGGCTATTTAAAAAAAAAAGAAAGAAAGCTCATGGTTAGTATGAACTTGGTCTTGGTCTTAAATGTCAATTTGGCTAAAGGGTGCTTTGGGTGAAATGCTGTATTTATTTAGGTGAAATAACTTTATTACTTTATCATTCAAAAGAGAAACAAGAAAACCATTTTGCAAAATAGTCACACCTGTTGCGATAGAATAATTCAGAAAGTAAGCCGAATTTAATTAAGGACATACAGAGAATGAAGAAACTCCTGAAAAACCTGGTAAATATGATTTCAGAATGAAAATAGTTCTAGGCAAAGATGGTAGAACCTGTAGTTGGCTAGCATGGAGAAGGGAAGGATAAAGAGAGAAATAGCAATATTGTTTTCCATTAAAAGAAGGGGTTTTAAAGGTGTGTATCTCAGTACAAAAGTGATACATGTTTATTATAGAAAGCTTAGAAAATACATCTAAGCAAAAAGAAGAAAATTAAAAATACGCACAATTCCACCTTTCTCACACAATGAACAAGTCCATACCAACTGATTATCTCACTATAAATATAGGATAGGTTTGTTGCCCTTGATAATACTGGGTTGTTTTCTTTCACTATTTTGATTTAAATTACTTCTTTGAATAATAAGTTATGCCTTTCCTAACATCTATTGTTCATACATTTTTTTATGTTGTGAATTGTCCATGTCCTTAGATTATTTTAATTGGGATGTTTGTTTCTCTTTTAAACTATTAAAAATATTTAAAAGTATATATAAAAAGCATGGAAGATAGTATAGCAGATGAAGTGTTTCTGTACTGGGGATTGAACCCAGGACCTCACACATGCAAAGCAGGTGCTCAACTGCTGAGCTACACCCGCTCTGCTCTGTGCATTTGTATGTAACAACTGGGACAAGTGTTCTGTTTATAAAAAAGCATTATGCTTACTGTGGAATGTGGTAGTCATTCATCTCTCTCCTTCCAGGCATCTGTCACCTTGGAGTTACGTTCAGACCTATGACTTTCACTGGCCAATGAAACGTGAGAGGAAGTGGCATTTTCACTTCTGGGCCAAAGTTTTTTTTTTTTTTTTAATTAATTTATATATATATATATAGAATTTATATATAGTGTCTATATTAGGTTTATATGTATAGTTTATATATACATTTTGTTAATATGCAAACAGCCTTATTGAGGTATAAGTGACATAATAAACTGCACATTTAAAGTGTACAATTTTTACACATGTCTACACCCATGAAATCATCACTACAATAAAGATAAGGAACATATCACTCTTAAAGGTTTCCTCTAGCACCTCTGTAATCCACTTCTCCCGTACATCCCATGCCCCATCTCCAAACAGCCACCAATCTGCTTTCTGTCATAAATCAGTTTGCATTTTCCACAGTTTTAAATAAATTTAATCTTCCAGTATATACTCTTTTTTTTTTTTTTTGGTTGGCTTCTTTCACTCATCATGTTACATTTAAGATTCATCCATGTTGTTGTATGTAGCAATTGTTCATTCTTTTTTTTATTGTTGTGGTAATTTTCCATTTCATGTATATGCCGTAGTTTATCCAGTCCCCTGTTGATGGACATTTAGGCAATTTCCAGTTTTTGGCTATTTACAAATAATTCTGTGATGAACATCTGTGTCCAAGTTTTCTATGGCCATATATTTACTTTTCTCTTGGGTAAATTCCTTAGGAGTGGAATGGCTGGATCATATCATCCTCGTATGTTTAACTTTTAAAGAACTGCCAAATTGTTTTCCAAAGGGGTTGTAACATTTTGCATTGTCACCAGCAGTTTATAAGAGTTCCAGTTCTCTATATCCTTGCTACCACATCTTAATTTGAGTCTTTCTGATAGGTTTGTGGTGTTATCTCACTGTGGTTTTAATTTGCATTTTCCTAATGACTAATGATACTGAATAAATTTTCTTTTATTTTGCATCCATGTATCTTAAATTGTCTGGTTAAGTCTATTGCTCAGTTTTCTATTTGTCTGTCTTCTTGTTGCATTTGTTCTTATTGTTGATTTCTTGGAGTGGATATGGCTCAAGCAACTGAGCACATGCTACCCACATGGAAGGTGCCAGGTTTGGTTCTGGTGCCTCCTGAAAAAGCAAAAACAAACAACAAGCAAAACAATTGAAAAAACCAACTCAGGGAAGCCAATGTGGCTCAGTGGTTGAGCACTGGCTTCCCACATACAAAGTCCTGGGTTCAATTTCCGGCCCCAGATACCAAAAAAAAAAAAGAGAGAGAGAGAGAGAGTACATATTCTCAAAAGACGTCCTTTCAAAGACTCTGCAAAGACTTGTCTCCCCCCACCAGATGGCTCCCTCATTTGTTTGCTCATTGCTTTTGCTCCTTTTTTCTCTCTCATTGTCTGTTCATAGTTTATTTTTTGCTCGATGTCTGCTCATTTTTTGTTTGTCTTCTTTAGGAGGCAATGGGAACCAAACCTGAGACCTCCCATGTTGTAGGCGGGCACTCAACTGCTTGAGCCACATCTGCTCCCAGTACCTTGTCTTTTCATTATCTTAAGAGTGTCATTTAAAAGTAGAAGTTTTAATGAAGCCCAGTTAATCAATTTATGGATTGTGCTTTTGGTGTTGGATATAATAAATCTTTGCCTAACCCAAGGTCACAAATATTTACTCCTATGCTTTCTTCTAGAAATTTTACTGGTTTATGTTTTACTATTTAGGTCTATTGATCCATTTTAGTTAATTTTTGCATATGGTGTGAGATATGGATCTAAGTTGATTTTTTTTTGCATGTGGATATGCAATTGTTCCAGCACCATTTATTGAAAAGGCTATCCTCCACTGCCTTACGTTTGTGAATTTGTCAAGAACCAGTTGTCCATATATATGTGGATTTATTTCTGGACTTTCTATTCTGTTCCACTGATCTATTTTTCTATCTTTACACCAATATCATACTGCCTTCATTAGGGTAGCTTTATAATAATTCTTTTTTTTTTTTTTTTTTTTGAGGTACTGGGACCAGGGTTTGAACCCAGGACCTCACGTTTATAATAAGTCTTGAAGTCAGGTAGTTTTTATCCCTCCAGCTTTGTCTTTTTCAGAGTTTTTTTTTGCCATTGTAGGTTTTTTGCATTGCCATAGGAATTTTAGAATTAGTTTGCCAATTTCTACAAAATGCTCTGCTGGTATTTTGGTTGGGACTGCATTGAATCTATAGATAAATTTTTGAACAATTGATATCTTTCCAATATTGAGTCTTCTGATCCATGAACACAGTATATCTCTCCATTTATTTAAGTGTTCCTTAATTTCTTTCAGCAAGATTTTGTTGTTTTTAGTGTACAAGATTTCACTTCTTTTGTCGAGTCTATTTCTGTGTATTTCATATTTTTATGTTTGTAAATGGTTTTGTTTTATATTTCAATTTCCAATTTTTCATTGCCAGCATAGAGAAATGCAATTGATTTTTGTATATTGGTCTTCTATTGTGGAGCCTTACTAATCTCAATAGCTTTTTTTTTTCCATCATATTTTCTACCTAGACAATCATGTAATCTGCAAATTAAAAGTTTGACTTCTTTCTATCCAATCTGGATGCCATTTATTTGTTTCTCCTGTCTGATTGCACTGGCTAGAACCACCAGCACAATGTTGAACTGAAGTTTTAATTTGCTAAAGGGTGCCAAGGCAATATACCAGAAATGGGTTGGCTTTTACAATGGGGATTTATTAGTTTAAAAGCTTACAGTTTGGGGGTCGGATGTGGCTCAACTGGTTGGGCGTCCATCTCCCATATGGAGGGACCTGGGTTCGATCCCCGGGACCTCCCGGTAAAAAAAAAAAAAAAAAAAAAAAAAAAGCTTACAGTTTTTTTAAACAAATCAATAAAATGTAAAAAAGTTAATGGGCGCCTGGGTTGTTTCCATCTTTTGGCAATTGTGAATAGTGCCGCTATGAACATCAATGTGCAGATGTCTGCTCTTAGTTCTTCTGGGTATATACCCAGTAGTGGTATTGCTGAGTCATATGGCAAGTATATATTCAACTTCCTTAGGAACTGCCAAGCAGTCCTTCACAGTGGCTGTACCCTTCTATATTCCCACCAACAGTGAATAAGTATTCCTATCTCCCCACATCCTCTCTAACACTTGTAGTTTTCCAACTTTTTAAATAGTGGCCATTCTAATAGGTGTGAAATGATATCTCATTGTATTTTTTTTTTGGTAACAAATCTATTTTATTGATACATATTAATAAAGCATACAATTCATCCAAAGAATACAATCAATGGTATTTGGTGTAATCACATAGTTTGTGTGCATTCATCACTTCAATCATTATTAGAACATTTTCATTATTTCAATAACAATAATAAACAAAAAACAGACAAATAAACAAGAAAATTCTTTACCTCTCAATATCTCTGTTTCCCCTGCTGTACATAGCTGCTATTTCTGGCTATTCTTGCACAATTATTTAAATAATAAATAATTATTATTTTATTGAGATGTATTCACATAACATATGATCTATCCGAAGTGTATAATTAATAGCTTTTAGTATAATCATAATGTTGTACATTCATCACCACAAAAAATTTTAGAACCATTTCATTACTCCAAAAAGAAAAACTCTACACCCTTTAGCATTCCTTCCCTGGCATTACATAACCACTAATCTAATTTCATCTTTGTAAATTGATTTATATTTACATTTTATATAAATGGAATCATACAATATGAAGTACTTTATGTATGGTTTCTTTCACTTAGCATAATGTGTTATTTGTCTGATATTAACATTATGTAGTATTAACATATATTTGTTCATTTTAAAAGAAAGACGGTCTTATATATGCAATTTTACCCAAATTCATATTTCACATGCAGTTTTACTATTCTATACAGTTCCATGTCACATTTTTTTGGCTTTCCTTAGTAATATACATGACCTTAGACTTTCCCTTTAAAACACTTTCATACCGACATACTAGTACTGCTAGTTACAAACATTATGGAAATGAATTTTCTATTCATTTCCAAAGATGAATACACATCCTTTTTAACAATTCTGCACAAGTTAACCCTCAGCTTTGTTCTCTAAACTCATTTTATTTTCTGGTGACCCATATACAAGTTAGTAACTCCACGAGATTACACAATACATTTAGTTCATAGTAGCACAAACATATAGTATTTGTCCTTTTGTTTCTGGCTTGCTTCACTCAACATTATGTCCTCCAGATTCATCCATGTTGTCACATGCTTTATGACTTCATTTCTTTTTACAGCTGCCTAATATTCCATCATGTGAATACACTATAGTTTGTTTATCCATTCATCGGTTGATGGACACCTGAGTTGCTTCCAACTTTTGGCCATCATGAATAACGCTGCCATGAACATCTGTGTGCAGGTGTCTGTTCGTGTCACAACTCTCAGTTCTTCTGGTTATATACCCAGTAGTGGTATTGCCAGGTCATGTGACAAATCTATATTCAAATTCTTTAGGAACTGCCAGACAGTCCTCCACAGTGCTGTACTATTCTACATTCCTACCAACAGTAAATAAGTGTTCCTCTATCTCCACATCCTCTCCAACATTTGTAGTTCTCTGTCTTTTTAATAGTGGCCATTCTAATAGGTGTGAAATGATATCTCATTGCAGTTTTGATTTGCATTTCCCTAATTGCTAGTGACATTGAACAATTTTTCATGGTTTTTTTTTTTTTTTTGCCATTTGTATTTCTTCTTTGGACAAATGTCTATTCAAGTCTTTTGCCCATTTTTTAATTGGGTCATTTATCTTTTTATTGTTGAGTTGTAGCATCTCTTTATATATCATGGATATTAAACCCTTATCAGACATGTGACATCCAAATATTTTCTCTCATTGAGACGGCTGCTTTTTTCACCCTTTTGACAAAGTCCTATGAGATGCAAAAGTGTTTAATTTTGAGAAGGTCCCATTTATCTATTTTTTTCTTTTGTTGTACATGCTTTGGGTGTAAGGTCCAAGAAACCACCACCTACCAAAAGGTCTTTAAGATGTTTCTCTACATTTTCTTCTAGTAATTTTATGGTCCTGGCTTTTATATGTAAGTCTCTGATCCATTTGGAGTTGATTCTTGTGTAGGCAGTGAGATATAGGTCCTCTTTCATTCTTTTGGTTATGGATATCCAGTTCTCCCAGCACTGTATGTTGAAGAGACTGTTTTGTCCCGTCAACATGGACTTGGTAGGTTTGTCAAAAACCAGTTGACCATAGAGGTGAGGATTTATTTATGGACTTCAATTCTATTCCACCGATTGATGTGTCTCTCTTTATGCCAATACCATGGTGTTTTGACCACTGTAGCTTTGTAATATGTTTCAAGGTCAGGCAGTCAAATTCCTCTCATGTTGCTCTTCTTTTTTAGAATGCTTTTGGCTAGGAATTTGTCCATTTAATCTAGGTTGTCTAGTTAGTTGGTAAGTTGGCATACGGAGTCTCATAATACTCGTTTATGACCCTTTTTCTTTCTGTGGGATCATTCGTAACTTCGCCCCATTCATTTCTGATTTTATTTTTTTGCATCTTCTCTCTTTTTTTCTTTGTTAGTCAAGCTATGGGTTTGTCAATTTTATTGCTCTTCTCAAAGAACCAGCTTTTTGGCTTTGTTGATTTTCTCTATTGTTTTATTGTTCTTCATTTCATTTATTTCTGCTCTAATCTTTATTATTTCTTTCTTTCTGTTTGCCTTGGGATTGGTTTGCTATTCTTTTTCTAGTTCTAGGTGATCAGTTAGGTCTTTGATTTTAGATCTTTCTTCTTTTTAAATATAGGCATTTAGGGCTATAAATTTCCCTCTCAGCACTGTCTTAGTGAATCCCATAAGTTTTTTAAAAATCTTTTTAATTTTTTATATTTTAGGAGGAACTGGGGATTGAACCTGGGACCTCATACATGGGAAGCATGTTCCCCGTGTATCCCATAAGTTTTGATAAGTTGTGATCTCATTTTCATTAGTCTCAATATATTTACTAACTTCTCTTACAATTTCTTCTTTGACCCACTGATTGCTTAGGAGTATGTTGTTTAGCCTCCACACATTTGTGAATTTTCCCTTTTCCTATCTATTATTGATTTCCACTCTTATTCCATCAGATCTGAGAAGGTGCCTTGTATAATTTCACTCTTTTTATATTTATTGAGACCTGCTTTGTGACCCAACATGCGGTCTATCCTGGAGAAAGATCCATGAGCACTAGAGAAGATTCGGCATGCAACGTTCTGTATATGTCTGTCTCATTTATCATATTGTTCAAGTTCTCTGTTTCCTTGTTGACCTTCTGTTTAGTTGTTCTATCTAATGATGTGAGTGGTGCATTGAATTCTCCAATTATTATTTTAGAGACGTCTATTTCTCCCTTCAGTTTTGCCAGACTTTGCCTCATGTATTTTGGGACACCCTGGATAGGTGCATAGATATTTATGACTATTATTTTTTCCTGGTCATTGTCCCTTTTATTAATATATAAATGGACTTCTGTATCTCTTGTAACTTTTTTGCATTTAAAGTCTGTTTTATCTGATATTAGTATAGTTACGCCTGCTCTTTTTTGGTTACTGTTTGCATGAAGAATCTTTTTCTAACTTTTCACTTCCAGCTAGTTTGTATCCCTGGGTCTAAAGTGAGTCTATTGTAGGCAGGATATGGATGGCTTATGTCTTTTTTCCATTTTGTCAGCCTATATATTTTGATTGGGGAGTTTAATCCTTTCATGTTCAATGGTATTAATGTAAATGCATGATTTGCTTCCACCATATTATTCTTTGACTTTCATATGTCATATATTATTTTCATCTCTCTTTTTACTCTTTTGGTAATCCTTTCTGTCAGTCCTCTCTTCTACAATCTCCTCCAAGCCTCTCTATCCTGTCTTTTTCTTGCTTGCTGCAGAACTCTTTAGTGTTTTCTGAAGAGCTGGATTCTTGTTTATAAACTCTCTTGGTTTCTGTTTGTTTGTGAATATTTTAAACTCAACTTCATATTTGAAGGACAATTTTGCCAGATAAAGAATTCTCAGCTGGCAATTTTTCTCTTTCAGTATCTTAATTGTATCATACCACTGTCTTCTCATCTCCAAGGTCTCTGATGAGAAATCTGTACTAAGTCTTACTAGGCATCCCTTGCATGTGATGGTTTGCCTTTTCGTTAATGCTCTCAGAATTTTTTCTTTATCTTTGACTTTTGACATTCTGAGTAGTATGTGTCTTGGAGTAGGTCTATTCAGATTTATTTTGATTGGGGTACGCTGTGCTTCTTGGACATGTAAATTTATTTCTTTCATGAGAGTTGGGAAATTTTCAGCCATTATTTCCTCAAATACTCTTTCTGCTCTGTTTTCCTTCTCTCCTCATTCTGGAACCCCAATGACATGTATGTTGTTGTACTTTGTGTTCTAATTCAAGTCCCTGAGCTCATGCTCAATTTTTTCCATTCTTTTCTCCCTGTTCTCCTCTCACTTCAAGTTCAGCTGTTCTGTCTTCTACATCACTATTCTTTCTTCTGTCATTTAGCATCTGCTGTTGTATGCCTCTAATTTTTTTTTTTTTTTTTTTTTTTTTTACCGGGAGGTCCCGGGGATCAAACCTGGGTCCCTCCATATGGGAGATGGATGCCCAACCAGTTGAGCCACATCCGACCCCCCTCTAATGTGTTTTTGATCTCACCTATTGTGTCATTCATTCCCATAAGCTCTGCTATTTTTCTATTTAGGTTTACAAATTCTTTATTGTGCTCATTCAGTGTCTTCTTTTTTCTTTTTTTTTTTAAAGGGTGTACCTCTTTTTTTTTTTTTAAAGATTTTATTTATTTGTTTATTTATTTATCCCCCCTTGCTGCTTGTACTCGCTGTGTCCATTTGCTGTGCGTTTTTTCTGTGTCTGCTTGTCTCCCTTTGTTGCAGCGTCTTGCTGCATCAGTTCAGTGTGCCATTTGGGCTGGCTTGCCTTCACCAGGAGGTCCCGGGAATCGAACCTGGGGCCTCCCATATGGTAAACAGGAGCCCTATTGATTGAGCCACATCCGCTTCCCATTCAGTGTCTTCTTGAGGTCCTTTATCTCTTTAGTCATATTGTCTTTCAACTCATTGATTTGATTTAGCAGATTTTTATGTACCTCATTGATTAGTTATCTCAAATCTTGTGTCTCATCTGGGACTTTAATATATTCCTTTGCTTGGGACATTTCTTTCATTTTCTTAGTATGGCTTGTAATTTTTTGCTGATTTCTAGGCATCTGATTATGATGGTGAGTTTACTCTGATGCTCAATTTCTCCCTCTTGCATTGGGATTTAGTGGTGGGAGGCTGTGTTTACTGTTGTTCCTTGATTCTTGGCTTAACCTGTCCTAGATATTTAGGATTGTGCCTGTTTAGTTGCATGAGCTCAGTAATGGGTTGCAGACCCACTTCTAAGGGCCTTTGGGAGGGAGGCTGTAAAGCTTCTCTTACTTATTTACTTTTAATTTCCCCACATGCATTTCCTTGATCCACCAACACACATGGTGCTCACTGACAGCCCTCTCAGTTCAAGCTTAGTGGAAATGTGTTCACTGCAACACTGACCACAACTGTATGTTGTGTTTGACCACAGTATGACAGAGGGCCCTGCCTCAAAGATTTTCAGAGCCTCGTAAATGAGTCTTTCTCCAAAGCTGTTCTGCAACTTTTGCCAACAGTTCCCTCCCTTTTCTTGGGTAGGAAATAATTTCGTTCCCTTCTACATCCTCAACAACAAGACCCAGTCAGTAGGGAGGGTGTTTGTGAGAGTTGGGTCTCTTTTGCCCCTGCCAGCTTCCAGGGCAAACAATGGAGCAGCCCTACCAAGCCTGGAAGGGCTTGTGGGACACAGCAGATTAAATTTGTTGACCAAAAACGGAATAGGCCTAAACTGAATACCTCTATCTCCTCTTTCCTGGGGAGGTAGACTCTGTGGCCCACTCTTTCTGTAGCCACTGGCTAGAGGCCAGAGAATTCAAAGCTGTCTGCTCCAAGATTGGGGGATGGGCACTGGCAGCTGAAGGTTCAGCTTTATCTCACAGTTTTGCCATTGAGAATCTTTTACTTTGTCCCTTTCTTTTCTTGGTGGTGTCCAGCCTTCCCCCTCATGTCCTAAACCCTAGAACATTTTTTCCAGACCATTTCTACCTGTTTTGTAGCTATTTTTCTGTGAGAGAAGTGAGTCTGTGTCTCTCTAATCTGCCATATTCCTGAAAGTCTCAAAGCTTACAGTTTTGAGGCTGAGGAAAATGTCCAAATCAAGGCTTCATCAGTGACATTTTTTCTCCCTGAAGACTAGCTATCAGCACTCTTGGAATCCTCTATCATATGGCAAGGCACAAGGTATCTGCTGGGGTTCTCCCTCCTCCACTGGGTCCTATTGCCCACAGCTTCCTCATTTCCGGCTTTCTCTCTGCTTCTGTGTTCCATTGAGTTCAGCTTCTGGTCAGCTTCTGGGGGCTTCTCTCTATCTCTGCAGCCCCCTTCCCTTCTTATTCATCCATGTATAATGGACTCTAGTAAGAGGATAAAGACCCACCCTGGGTTACACCTTACTGAAATAATCTAATCAAACTGTCCTATCTACAATAGTCATACACACAGGAATGGATCAGGTTCAAGAGCATGATTTTCTGGCGTATATGCCATCTCAAACTACTGCAGAAGTGATAGGAGCAGGGATTTCTGTCTTGTTCATGATCTTAGGGGGAATGTATTTAGGCTACCATTAGGTAGGAGGTAGGATTCTTTAGATATCCTTTATCAGATTGAAGGAGTTTTATTCTAATTGTAGTTTGCTGAAAGAGTTTATCAGGAATGGCTTTTAGATTTTGTCAAATTCTTTCTTGAAATCTATTGAGCTAATCAACTAATTTTATTTTTTGGTTTGCTAATATGTTATATTGTATTGATTGATTTTCAAAGGTTAAACTAAACCTGCATTCTTGGGATAAACCCCACTTAGTCATATGACATATTATCCTTTTAATATATGTTGAATTGAATTTTCTAACATTTTGTATAGAAATTTTTGCAACTATATTCATAAGGGATACTGGTCTATAGTATTCTTTTCTTTTAATTTCTTTATGTGGTTTTCTTTTAAGAGTAAGCCCTTGGTGGGCAATATAAATGGACTCACTCAAGAAGACACATGGAAGAATACACGGGAAGAGAGAGAGCTCTATAGATGCTAGAAGAGAGAAAGCTCAAACAGCTAAAGCCCTGGAAGAGCTGAGCCATTCACCTGAGAGTTTGCTGATCAGCAGCTGAGCAGTTGAGCAGCTGGAAAGAAATGAGTCCTATGTCAGATTGATATAGGAAGACCTGAGGGTTGAGCTCTATGCCAGCCTACAGCCGAGATCGGAAGAAGCTGGGCCCATGGAGCCTTAAGAAGAAGAAGGAAGAAGAGACCAGGCAGAGATTACCTGCCATCTTGCTTCAACACATGACAAAAGACTTTGGTGAGAAAGCAGCCTTGAGTTGGACTCTTTAGGGCCTTGTAACTATAAACTTTTACCTGAAATAAAAGTCTTTATAAAAGCCATCAGACTTACGGTACTTTGCAACAGCACCCTTTGGCTGACTAATATAACATCCTTTGATGATTCTTGACTGAAAGAATTATTTCTGAGGTGTTTGATAAATGGTGATTTTCTATTTTCATCTTTCCATCTATATCTATTAATTGGAATTCTACTTCAGGGAAGAGCTTTCCATTCTCCTTCATTTATTTACTTGTTTATTTGTTTTAGATTCCTAGGCTGCTCAAGCAAATATTAGGCAATGGGTTGGCTTAAAACAATGGGAATTTATTACTTCATGTTTTTAAGGCGAGGAGAAATCCAAATCAAGGCATCATCAAGGCAATGTTTTCTTCCTGAAGAGTGGCATTCTGAGGCTGGCTCCTGGTGATCCTTGGTCCTGGGCTCCTCTATCACCTGCCAATACACATTGCAGCCTCTCCTGGCCTCTCTCTTCTCTTCTGGGTTCTGTTAACCTTCAGCTTCTTAATTCTCCTGGCTTTCTCTCTATCTGTTTGAATTTAATTCTGCTTATAAAGGACTCCAGCAATAGGATTGAGACCCATCCTGACTGAGTTGGGCCACACCTTAACTGAAGCAACCTCATCAATAAGTCCAACTTACAATGGATTTACACCCACAGGAATGAATTAAGTTTAATATATGTTTTTCTGGGGTACATACAGCTCTAAACCACCGCAGGGTGGTTTATGGGAATTCTGTATTTTATGCCTGATTTTTCTGTGAACCTACAATTTCTCTAATAAAAAAAACACAGCACCATTTCTTGATAAAACACTTAATAATCTAGCAATAGAGGAGAACTTTCTCAACATGATGAAGGGTATATATGGAAAATACCCATATAATATCATATTCAAAGTTTAAAGACTGAAAGCTTTTTACCTTAAGATCAGGAAAAAGACAAGGATGTCCACTTTTACCACTGTTGTTCAACATTGTACTGGAGTTTCTAGCCAGAGAAATTAGGGAAGAAAAAATAAAAGGCATCCAAATTGGAAAGGTAAAAGTAAAACTATTCCTACTGCAGATGATATGATCCCATATACAGAAAACCTTGAAGAATCTGTAAGAAAGCTATTAGAATTGATAAATGAATTGAAAATAGTGGCAGGTATAAGATCATAGTACAAAGATTAGTGAGGTTTCTAAACACTAGCAAGAAACAATCTGAAAAGGAAATCAAGGAAACAACTCTATTTACTATAGCAACCAAAAGAAGAAAATATCTTGGAATAAATTTAGCCAAGGATATAAAGAATTTGTACATAGAAAATTGTATATCATTACTGAAAGAAATTACGGCAGACCTAAGTAATGGAAATATATTCTGTGCTCATAGATTGGAAGAATTAATATTGTTAAAATGTTTTAGTTTGCTAAAAGCTGCTGGGAGCAATATACCAGAAATGTGTTAGCTTCTATATTGGGAATTTATTAGGTTAAAATCTTAAAATTCTGAGGCTGTAAAAATGTCCAAATCAAGGTATCATCAAAGATGCTGTCTCCCTGAAGTTCAGCTGCTAGCAATCCTGGACTCCTTTCATATGGGAAGACACGTGGAGGTATGTGCTTCTTTTCCAGGTCTTGTTGCTTCTCCTCTGGGCTTACTTTCTCCCTGAGTTCAACTGTGGGTGATCAGGCATATGGCTCATCTCTCTCCTCTCCTCCAGGCCTCCTCTCTTTGAGTCTCTAGGAGGCCTCTTTCTGAGCCTCTGTGCTCTGCTGATTCCAGCCTCCAGCCTCTGGGACCTCTCACTCAGCCTCTTGGGGTTTCTCTGTCTCTGCTGCCCTTTTTCTGTGTCTCGGCTTTGAGTCCTCCATTTTTAAATGACTCCAGCAAGAGGAGTCACTGAAGCAATCCAATCAAAGCCCCCCAACTGAATCTAATCCAATCAAAGGGTCCCACACTCACAGGAATGGATTCGTTCCAAGAACATGATTTTTTCTGGGAGCCATAAAAAAGCCTCAAACTGTCACAGATATCAATACTACACATTTAATGTAATTCCAATCAAACTTTCAACCATCTTCTTTGCTGAAATGGAAAACTGAATCATAAAATTCATATGGAAGGGAAAGGGATCCTGAATAGCCAAAAAACATCTTGCAAAAAGAACAAATTTGGAGGATTCATACTTCCTGATTTCAAAATTTACTGTAATCAACTAGTGCTTCTTGAACAAGGATGGACATATAGAACAATGGAATAGAATTGAGAGTACAGAAATAAACCCATACATACATGGCCAATTGATTTTTGTTAAGTATGCCAAGAAAGAAGAGTCTCTTTAACAAATGGCACTGGAAAACTGCATATCCACATGCAAAAGAGTGAAAGCAGACCCTTATCTCACACCACATATAAAAGTTAAATCAAAATGGATCAAAGGCCTAAATATAAAATCTAAAACTATAAAACTCAGAAGAAAACATGTGGAAGTATCTTGAGGACTTTGTATTAGGCAACGGATTGCTAGACTTCACACCAAAAGTATAAGTAACAGAAGAAAAAATAGATATAAATGACATCATCACGATTTAATACCTTTGTGCTTCTAAGGCATTATTAAGAAAGTGAAAAGACAGCCAACAGAATGGCAGAAAATATTTGGAAATCATTTTAATACCCAGGATAAAGAACTCCTACAGCTCAACAATAAAAATACAAACAACCCAATTAAAAAATGGTCAAAGGATTTGAATAGACATTTCTCCAAAGAAGATATACAAATGACAAATAAGCACATGAAAAGATGCCCAATATTATTAGCCATAATGGAAAAAAAATAAAAACCACAATAAGATACTGCCTCACATCCACTAGAATGGCTATTATTTTATTTTAAAAAAAGGTGGGGTGGAAACAGTTGTGACTCAAGTGATTGGGTTCCCATCTACCATATAGGAGGTCCAGGGTTCGATTCCTGGGGCCTCCTGGTGAAAGGCAAACTGGCCCATGTGGTAAGCTGGCCTGTGCAGACAGCTGGTGCAGCAAGATGACACAACAAAAAGAGACACAGAGAAGACACAATAAAAGATGCAAAAGTCCAGGGAGCAGAGGTGGTGCAATAGATCGAGCACCTCTCTCTCACTCTCGAAGGTCCCAAGATCGGTTCCTGGTGCCACCTAAAGAGAAAACAAGCAGACACAGAAGAACACACAGAGAGCAGACAGCGAGCACAAAACAACAAGGGATGGGGGCTAGGGGGAGAGAAATAAATAAATAAATAATTTTTTTTTAAAAAAGGAAAATATCATGTGAGTATATAGAGAAATGGGAACCTTAGTACATGTTGGTGGAAATACAAAATTGTACAGCCATTGTCAAAGTTTGGTTACTCTAGAAATTCAACATAGAACTACCATATGACCCAGCATTCCCACTTCCAGTTACATACTCAAAAGATTTGAAAGCAGGAATTTGGACAGATAATTGCATACTAATGTTCATAGCAGCATTATTCACAATAGCCAAAAGGTGGAAGCAATCCAAATGTCCATCAGCATGTGAATGAGTAAACAAAAAGTGGTATATACATATGTTTTAGTTAGCTAAAGGCTGTCAAGCAATATACTGGAAATGGGCTGGCTTTTACAATAGGAATTTATTAGTTAAGAGCTTAAGTTAGTTGTGAAGTCCATGAAAGTAAAGTCAAGGCATTATCAGAGATGCTTTCTCACTGAGCTGCAGCTGTGGGCAATCAGGCATATGGCAGGGCACAATGGCAGAGTCTGATCATCTCTCTCCTCTCTTCCAGGTCTTGTTGCTTTCAGCTTCTGACTGAAATGGCCTCCTCTCATCTTCTGTGTTCCATTGATCTCAGCTTTCAACTCCTGGGGCCTCCTCTCTCAGCTTCTAGAAGTTTTTCTCTGTCTCTGCAGCTTTTTTCTGTATCTGCAGCATTTTAGTCCTCCATTTATAAAGGACTTCTCCAGTAAGAGGATTAAGACCCACCCTGGGTTCCACAATCTAATCAAAGATCCTTAACTAAAGTAATCTAATCAAAACTTCCCTTAACTGGGGAGTGGATGTAGCTCAAGTGATTGAGCACCTGCTTCCCATATATGAGGTATTGAGTTTAATCTCTGATACCTCCTAAAAACAAAAACAAATGGAAAAAAAAAAAAAAACTCTCATTGGGAAGTGGAAGTAGCTCAGTGGTTGAGTACCTACTTCCCATGTACGAGGTCCTGAGTTCAATCCCTGGTGCCGCCTAAAACAAAAAACAAACAAACAAAAAAAGCTCCCTTAACTGAATCTAACAAAAGGTCCCATATACAATAGGTTTACATGCACAGGAATGGGTTAACTTAAGAACATAATTTTCTAGAGTCCACAAAAGACTCAAACAAGCACAGACCCAAGGGAGGCAAAAAAAAAAAAAAAAAAAAAAAAAAAAAAAAAACACCCACCATGTTAAAAAAAAAAAAAAAAAAAAAAAAAAAAAAATGAATAGGCACCTTGTTCAACATCATTAACCACTAGGAAAATAAAAATTAAAACCACAATGAGATAACACTACATACTCACTCGACTTGCTAAACTAGAACTCTCACACATTGTTGGTGGGAATTTAAAATGGTAGTCGACTTTGGGAAAATAATCTGGCAGTTTTTTAAAAAGCTAAGCATATACCTACCATATGCCCAAGCCATTTCACTCCCAGTATTTTTATAAGAGGAAAGAAAGCTTATGTTCCATATGTGGCAGTTTAAGATTATTTATGAATCCCCAAAAGAGAAAGATTGTGTTTGTAAACTAATCTATTCTGGGTGTGATACTCTTTCATTATATTGGATTCAGTTGAGGGGCCCTTGGTTAAATTACCTAAGATTAAGGCTTTGATTCTACCACATCAGTAAGACACGATTCAGGTTGAGTCCCGCCCCCTTGGTGGGCCGATATAAATGGACATTCACTCAAGAAGACACATGGAAGAGGAAAGAACTTGGTCATTTCGGTCCTGCCATGTGTCAGAAAGAAAAAGGCTCAAACAGCTAAAGCCCCGGGAAGAGAGATGAGCCATTTGCCTAATAGTTTGCAGCCGAAGAGAACAGAGCAGCTGAGCAGCTGAGAAGACCCAAGAGACCTGGCAGAGATCACCTGCCATCTTCCTTCAACACATGGCAACAGATTTTGGTGAGAAAGCAACCTTGAGTTGGACTCTTTAGGGCCTTGTAACTATAAGCTTTTACCCCAAATAAATACCCTTTATAAAAGTCAACAGATTTCGGTACTTTGCATCAGCACCCCTTTGGTAGACTAATACACCATTCAAAGACTTGTACATGAATGTGCATAGCAGCTTTATTTGTGATAGCCAAAAAACCTGGAAACAACCCAAATGTCTATCAACAGGTGACTGGATAAACAAATACCTCTCAGCTGAAAAAAAAAAAAAAAGAATGAACCATAGAGGCATACAAAATGGATAAATTTCAAAGTAGTTAGACTGAGTGAAAGAAGCCAGATATACCCGCCACATGAAGGCACATACAACTTCAATCCATTTATAAAAATCTCTAGAAAAATTCAAACGAATCTATAGTGATGGGAAGTAGATCAGTGGTTGCTGGTGGGGAGCAGTAGGAAGGAACTATTATAAAGGTACCTGAGGAAGCTTTTGGGGATGATGGATACTTTGAGCTGATGGTTTCATGGATGTATACATATGTCAAAACTTATTAAATGTTATCCTTTTAATATATGTGTTTACTGTATGTCAGTTATACTTCAATAAAGCTATTTTTTTAAAAAAAGTTTAGGCAACTATACCAGAAACACCCACACACCCACACACAGTGTCTCAAGTATTTTAGATTTTCTAAATGAAGATATTAGACATGCCCCCAAAAGAAGACGGTGATTGTCATTACTGTATTAAAGTAACTGCATTTTATGGTCCTTGAAAGTTGCAACAGAGATAATGCAAACTGTTGTATGGCCTAAGATTTCTATTTAGACCTGGGGAGGATGAGTTAAGAGACTCATGGTGCAGTCAGTCAGAAAGTCCGGGTTGAAATCCTAGGTCCAGCCTTACCATGTTAGTTTTTCTAGACCTTGATTTCCTCGTATATAAATAGGGGTATGCCGCATATATCTCTTTACGGTGCACAAAATAGAAAATCCAGCTCAAACTTCCTTCTCAAAAGACCCTCACACGCCTACCCTGGCGCCTCACTGGCTTGAAGTGGGTTGCACACCATTCCTGAGCTGTCCCTGGCCTTATTGGCTAGGCCTGGTTACCTGTACCAATGTTAGTAACAAGGGGCAAGATAAACTATTCCAATTAGGGCCCACGTTTAGAGCGGAGGGTGAGATCAATTTCCCTGGTGCACTTGGGCTCCCCTAGAGGACACATGGAGATGCGAACAAGCTCCTGGGTAATAATAGTAGCTAACATTTACTGAAGGCTTACTCTTAGGGGGCACTGTTTTGAGCACTTTACATGTATTTACACATCTACAACTCACAACCAATCTTTGAGGAAGGTGCTCTTATTATCCCCTTCTTCCAGGGTGTTGTTAGGGCCAGGGGAGGTGGAATGCTGGACCCGCCACTTACACTTACAGAAACCATAACAACCATCAAGTGAGTTGTGAAGTTCAAATTGAATGTTGCATCTAAATTGCAAGAGGGGTGCCTTGCATACCATATGTACTCAACAATGTGATTGATGATGAGATGGTGGTGAGAGTCCAAAAACCATGGAGACAGAGGCTACCACTGAGAGAATCTGGGGTGCATGGGATGCTTTGCCATGGTTTATCATATATCTTAGAGAAGTCAAGTAGAGAGCATTTTTGTAAGGAAACCATAAGAAATTTTAATAAACTACTACTGAATTCTGAAGGCAGAGAGTGAGGTGTACATAATTAATTCCTTTAGCCTCCATAGGCAAATTTGTTAGTATCAGGGCCTCCAGCTGACAAAATCTGTACTCTCCAATAGTTCTGCAGTTGTTTGGAAAGAAGTGCTGGGGTGTAAAATTAGAAGGCTCAGCAGATGGATTTCTCCAGAGTTGGGGTATGAAAATGAAACAGTAAGCAATAGATTAAAATAGAACGAAAAGCTTACTCAAGGAAAGGTGTTTTAGTTTTTTTAGCTGCTAAAACGAATACTATACAATGAGTTGGCTTAACAATAGGAATTTATTGGCGCAAGGGTTCAGAGGCTGGAATCTTTGGGGGTCCTTGGCTTTTCTGTCACATGGCAATGTATAGCTGTATCTTCTCCTTTCTCTTTGGGTTTCCATTGACTTTCAGCTTCTTGCTTCCCCTGTGGCTTCTCGATGTCCAATTTCCTTTCCTTATAAGGACTTCACCCATACTGGACTAAAACCCACCCTCATTCGTTTTGGGCCCACCTTTGCCAATAGCATGTTCAAAAGTCTTATTTACAAATGTGTCTACACCCACAGGGCCAGTGGTTGGGACCTAACATGCCTGACCAAAAGGTGATGCAATCAACAGGGTATTTTTGTTGTTGATCTTATAAAATGGCTATCAATACATTTTATGAAAAGAACAAAAGGGCTTCAAGAGGGTCATTGCAGGGCTGGAGGGGAAAGGAGGGTGAGGAGGGCATGTGGACGCATTGTAGGCTCGGAAGTCAGTGGAAGAGAGGCTATTAAGAGGTCTGAATTGAAAAAACCTGAGGATTAGTTGTTAGTAACCCACCCTTATATCGCACTTCACAGTGTACAAAGTACTTTGTATGGTGTGCAGGGAGGTTGCGCAGAAGGACGTCAGCACCAGTTTTCATAACTTGAACTAATTATGAGGTGATTAATTAATTAGAGGATATGAGCTGCATGATGTTTCAGCTGCTATTGTTATGTCCTTATCTAGAACTAGCAAGCAGAGCAGGAAAAATATAGTTGGAAGCAAGACAGCTGCAATGTCTGAGTGACTTCATGCTTTGTTATCAAAGCAATGGATGATAAAATTGATAAGAATGTATACAGGTTGTGCTAATGATAAGGTTGGTAGAGAGATAGTAAAGGTCATTGCTCTTGAGCAAGAGCCATATGTAACCTAAAACTCTTGGGTTCAGCCTAGGTTAATAATAAAAGCCAGGAGACCTTGGAATAGAAGAATATAGGACACTAAAGGTTATGCTTCTGGATACAGAAAGGAAGAGTCCTGTGGGAGACATATCCCAGAGGTAAGGAAAGGTCTTACTTAGATTTAAGCCTATTAGATTATCCATATGAAAATGCCAACTTTTAGGTCAAAATTGTCAAATAATACCATTTTCATATGGTTTTACCTAATATACAGAAGACTCTGTCTTCTGTTATGTTGGCTGAGAAGAAGTAAAACATGTTCTGAGATATTTAACTGCTAATTATAGTTCAGTTACAAAGTTCCTGCTTAATTTCCCAGGAATATAATCTTTTCTTACCCCCCTCACCCCAGATGGCTCCCTTGTCTGTTTGCTCATTGTTTTTGCTTGTTGTCTGCCCATTGCTTTTGCTCAATGTCCGCTTGTTGTTTTTCCTTGTTGTTTGTCTTCTTTAGGAGGCACTGGGAACCGAACCCAGGACCTCCCATGTGGGAGGTGGGCACTCAAGTACTCGAGCTACATCCGCTTGCCAGGAACATAATCTTTCATTGCAACTAATAGAATTGGGGAATGCTTCAAGGAGAGGTATTTGCAATGGATGTTGAAGATTGTGTGGCTTTGTGATGGCAATGGTATTGAAAAATATTCCATACCAATGGAAGTACCAAATACATGGTGGATAGAACAGTGAGTATGTGTAGTATGCTACCATTTGTGTAAGAAGGGGACAAAGTGTATATTATTTACTTGTGCAAATTTAAAAAGCCACTGGAGGGCTCACAAGAAATTAATCTCAGTGGTTAACTGTTTGGAGTGAAGTGTGGAATCCCAGTGGTTGGTGGGGAGATTTGCCACTGTCAGTAGAGTTTAAGGCCCAAGAGAGGAGTGAGTGGACAGCAGGACTAGGGTTGTATTAGAGCTCTTAGAACTTGAATTCTTTACTATGACGTTTGTACATTAGTTTCTAGATAATGGAGAGCCATTACAGAATTTTAAAGATAAGGAGTAAGAATTTGCTGTGTAATACCTGAAGTGTAAGAAATGTTACATTTCTTTGTGTTCCAAAATCACATCAAATTTGCTTTAGTCCCCATTTGCCAGAGGTGGTGAAAAACCTGGTTTTGGCAGAGGTGGGGATGGTGGGATGTTTTTTTCCCCTGCCTTCTCCCTGCCATCTCCCTACCTCATTAGGATCAGATAGAAGTTCTCAGAGTTTATGGGTGTCCTAAAGTGACATCTCTCAGTCTGTGGTTTGAACTTTGCTATTTCTTCCTTCCCTAGAGACAGGACCAGCTACATAATCGCAGGAGCCAGCACAAAATGAAAATGCTGAGCTCCCTGTTCAAACATTATTAAGAATTTCAAGATGGCAACAGCAGAGCATTAAACCAAGCCCAGGGTTCATCTGAGTGTGGGGCCCTGTGCAATTGCACAGATGGTAAACCAGTGAAGCTGGTCCTGCCCTGAGGATAGGCAACCTAGGCTGGGGTACAGCTCTTTGCTAAACTAAACTCTAGGAGTCTTCACATTTCCCAAAAATGTACTCGTTGCCTAGGCCCTGGCATTGCCTAGGTCCACTGTAATTCTGCCACCTCCAGGGGACAACTGCCCTGCTTCCACAGGCCTGCCTCAATTGTCTGATCATCTGCCTGGGACAACCTGCAAGTAAAACCTGAAACAAGGATTTGGGCACAGGTAGTTTATTTGGGAAGTTAACTTAGGGAGCAGGAGTGAAAGAAGTAAAGAGGGCAAGGCAATCTATAGATGCATAAAGGAGCCCACTGCCACTATGAGTCACTGTTGGGGGATAAGAGGTGAGGCCAAGAGATTTAAAATGGTACATAAGTGGTATCCCTTGCAATGCTTCTTAAATTTTAGTGTGCACTCAGATCACATTGAGATTTTGTTAAAATACAGACTCTGACTCAGGAGGTCTGGGGGGGGGCAATTGAGATTCTGTGTTTCTACAAACTCCCAGGTGCTGCTGGCACTGCTAGTCTGCATACCATATTTTGAGCGGCAAGGTGTTACACCTCAAACTGAGGCACACCTCTTCAACCCTCAGCCTCTCCTCCCGTCTCTCCAACAGCCCAGATTTCATGCCCAATCCTCTGGTCCACAAAGCCCTGGCTGTCAAGGGCAGAGAAGGACTAGAGATTCCCTCTGTCTACAACCTAGAGGACATATGGAACTTAAGTTTTCCCATCAGGTTATCCTGATAGGTCAATTTTTAATAAAGATGATACAGGTAGCTGCATGAGGCATGGAAAAGAATTAGGGAGCGACTAGAAGCAGCTATGCTCAGGCCAGAGTCGAGAAAGGTCTGAATTGGGCCCCTTCTGGATCAGAATGGAAGCAGCCAGAAAAGGCTTTTCAGAGGTCGACTCAGCAGGCTAAGGAAGCCAACTGTGTGTTGCCAGAGGGCTGGGGTGGAACGAAGTTGACTCCAGAGTTTTGAGCCTGGGTGTGCCACGAAAGATGGGGGCACCATTAATGAGGAAGGCAGAGAAAGTAGCAACTTGTGGGGGTCATGAGTTCAATTTTGGTCACGTTAAGTTTTAGGAGCTGTACATCCATAGACAGATGTGTAATAGTCCCAGACATCTATCTGGGCAAGAGGAAATCAGAACAAAATGGTAAAAGAAGCATAATCATGCATATCACTTGAATATGGATGTGAAGTACAAAGTTGTAAGAAATAAGAATGTGAAGATACGTGTTTATTGAGTGGAAGAAACCTGAAAGAATGGGGAGAGTGCTTGGGGTCAATGTTCCTCAGAAGTTCTAGGTAAAATAAAAACCTTTGCTCATAAGCAGGTATGTTGTATTATTTTCTGTAATAGACAGTGAGAAATCTTTCAGAAAATCATTGTTTGAAGCTTCCAGGAAATCCAAATTGCTCCCTGGCATATCTGCTCTGTCATTAAATATAGAATCTGAAATATTTTAGTTATTGGCCTGGTATTTTTTATGAGCACTGCTTATATACAATATTGTCTTCTGTGAACCCTTTTAATGTGGTTAAATGAATGCCTTTTGGTATGTAAAATTTTCTTACTTAAAAAAATTTTACTAACAATATTACAACAAAAAATTCTTATGTATAAAACCAACTTGTTATAGCTTTTTGGATATTTCTTCAGTCCTTATCCATGTACATATGCATGATTTACATGTTCATATTGGGATTGGTTATGAATCATTGGCATGTAGACTGTTTAATGGCCAAATATTTCTCCCTTCCCTGTTTACACATCCCTTTTCAATATGACCTAGATGCTCTTCCCATAAAGAGGTGGAGTCTGAAAAAAAAAAAAAAAAAAAAAGAGGTGGAGTCTACTGCCTCTCCCCTTGAATCTCTGCTGGCCTTGTGATTTGCTGGCTTGGCAAGTAGTAAGTTTTGAAATCAGGAAGTGTGAGTCCTCCATCTTTGTTCTTCTTTTTCAAGATTGGTTTTGGCCATTCTGGGTCCTTTGAGTTTCCATATGAATTTTAAGATCAGCTTGTCAATTTCTACAAAGCCAGCTGGGATTCTGGTAGGAATTGCATTGAATCTGTAGATCAATTTTGAGGGTATTGCCATCTTAAGACTATTTAGTCTTCTGATCTGTGAACATGGGATATCATTCCATTTATTCAGATCTTCTTTCTTTCAATGGTTTTGTAGTTTTCAGGGTATGTAGATTAGTATCCATCCAAGGATTCAGGAAGACTTCCTATGTAGAGTTCTGGAGCTTCTTGAAACTCTGATTCACTGCCCTGAAAATTTCATTTGCCCTACCAGTCCTAACTTTTGATCTTTGTTTCCTCTGCCCAGTGAAATCATCGCTCTCTTTTGGACTCCATTTTCCTGTTCCGTGACTGGAGATTGCCCCCAGGCAGAAAACTGGGTGAACATAGAGTTCACCTCCCCGTGTATCCCCTCTGTCAAGGATCACAGCTCTGTGTTAACTGTGATCCAATGTCTGAAAAGAGTTCCTTAATAAATTTTGTCCAACTTCATACTTGTTTATGGCAACACATTTAAGTATACTTATTTATGGCAGCACCGTAACGTACAGAATCAGAACCTCTATGGCAATGACCTCCAAATAAAGTTAAAAATTTTGGTATACTCTCCCAATACAAATAGAAATGATATATTTGTATCACTATACTAACATATGATATGTATTATAAAACGTACACCAAGGTAGAAGTTACAAAATGAATTGATAAGAGGAAATAATATTTTAAAATAAAAACTTATTTTATTAGTACAAAATATTTTTTCTCATTAAAATTATAAGTAATTATAATATTTTAAGTAACAGCAATGTGATTGAATGTGTTTCATTGAAGAGACAATATAGAGCAATGAAGTACTTAAGAGTACAAACTTTGGAGCCTGACTATTTGGGTTCAAATCTCAGCTACTCCCCTTAAAGCCTATTTGATAAAATTACCTAAACTTTTTTGTTTTTGTTTCTTCATCTGAAAGTGGGTGATGAACAGCACCTCCCTTGTTGGATTTTTATGGGGATAACATGACTTAACACATATAAAGTGCTTAGGGTTGTGCCTGTACATAGTAAGAACTTAATAAATGTCAGCTAAAATCTGGATTTTGTATTGCATTTACTTAAGGTATGTTAATGTCTATCATAGTGGGAAAAAAGTTATCTCACATAGAGTTGATGGTAATACATTATAGTGAGTATAAATACAGCTGGTTTATAAATGGGATTGTGACTGAAAGGGATAGTCTATGGACGTAAATGTCAATTGAAAGAAATCTAGGGACTGAATAACATAGTAAACTCAGTGGTGGATGAGGATTGTGGTTAATAGTACAAATATGAGAATGTTCATCTATGAACTAGAACAAGGTGGTAAGAATATGGTGACACATGGGAAAATACAATTAATGTAACTTATGGACTATAGTTAACAGCAATATTGTAAAATTCTTGCATCAATGTCAAAGAAGTTACTATGCAAATGCTAAGGGTCAATAATAGGGGGGTATGGGATATTTTATTTTGGACTCAGGAAGTGTCCAAAAATTTACAGAAGCCATGAGTGCACAACTCTTGTGATGAAAGTGAGAGCCACTGAGTGTACACTTTGGATGGATTGTACAATGCATGGGACTGTAGAATACAGTGAATCATGTGGTAGATGATGGACTGTGATTAACAGTACAAATATGAGAGTGTTCTCTCATGAACTATAACAAATGTATGATAATAATACATGGTGTTAATAATAGAGGGATATATGGAAATATATACCAAATGTAAGCTATGGACCATAGTTAGTAGTAATATTTTGATGATGTTCTTCACAATCTGTAACAAATGTTCCACAACAATGTAAGGTGTTGGTGGAGGGGTGATGTGTGGGAATTCTGTACATTATGCATGATTGTTTTGTAAGCTCACAACTTCTTTAATAAAAAATATTATATATTAAAAAGATACCTCAAAAAGATAATTCCAAATGATTTATGTTTTAAATCCCATCCAACAAATATGCAAAAGTTTTTGTTGAAGTTTGTCTAGTAAATTTCCATCTTCTGTAATGACAATCAATTATTCCTGTGAACTAATCAGAATATGCTGCACTAATATTTTAAACAAGTGTGTTCACCAAAACCTAGGAGGTTCTCTGGAAAATTTTTAAACATTTTAGAAAATTTGGTTTAAAAGTTGTTCTTTTTATTAACTGTGAAGTTGGTTTTTTAGGTGACATGCTGACATCATTTTTAGGAACAAAATTACTTTAACAAAGTCAGTGTTTTTAGACATTCCTAGCATTAGTTTTTAAAATGTATCCACCAAGTTATAATTTTTTTTTCCTTTAATTACTTTATTTGAGATAATTTGCTAGTGCATTTTCTCAACTGGGATTCCACAGTTTCCATGAGCTATTGCTAGGGGTTCCATGAGAGATTATGGTTGAAAAAAAAATCAAAAATTGGTTTTCGTATTTCAAGAGCTAAGGGATGTTAGCTTAGCACTCACAGTGATGGACAGTGACTGAGCAGCCCAGTTAGTAATTTTGTTAGGGATCTTTCATTCCTGAGTGGCAGTGTACATGCTCATTTGGTTGAGGTCATTTTGAGTTTTTGATGCAAGTTAGAAGAATCAGTTGATAATTAAAGTGCTGCACAGAGAGGAGGATAGTAAACTGATGATGTCAGCTTCTTCCTCCAAAATTGTGCCCCCTCAACTCCCCTTACTCCCACCAACTATAAATGAACAAGTTCTACAGATGTAGTGAAAATCAGAGGGAACTACTCATTCTAAAGAAAAAGATTGTATGGGAGGCGGCTGTGGCTCAATCGGTGGGGCTCCCGTTTGCCATGTGGGAGGCCCAGGGTTCGGTTCCCGGGGCCTCCTGGTAAGGGCAAGGCCCGCCGGCACGGCGTGGTTGGCTGACCCGGCGAGCACGGGCGGCAGGAGGGGGATAAATGAATAAATAAATAAAATCTTTAAAAAAAAAAAAAAAAAAAAAAAAAGAAAAAGATTTTAGGCACTGCAATTTAGCTGCCCCCTGCCATCTTGCTACATTTACATTGCAAAACATGGGCTCCAGTGGAATAGAATTGAGAATCCAGAAATAAACCCGCAGCTATACAGTCAACTGGTTTTTGACAAACCTACCAAGCCCACGCTGATGGGAAAAAACAGTCCCTTCAACAAATGGTGTTGGGAGAACTGGATATCTATAACCAAAAGAATGAAAGAGGACCCCTATCTCACCCCCTATACAAGAATCAACTCAAAATGGATCAAAGATCTAAATATAAAAGCCAGGACCATAAAACTACTGGAAGAAAATGTAGGGAAACATCTTCAAGACCTTGTAGTAGGTGGTGGTTTCTTGGACCTCACACCCAAAGCACGTGCAACAAAAGAAAAAGTAGATAAATGGGACCTCCTCAAAATTAAACACTTTTGCACCTCACAGGACTTTGTCAGAAGGGTGAAAAGGCAGCCAACTCAATGGGAAAAAATATTTAGAAATCACATATCTGATAAGGGTTTAATATCCAGGATATATAAAGAGATGTTA